>JABBWF010000340.1:0-33269 GCA_016647645.1 Suillus variegatus
TATATTTTCAAATGGCAGCGCCTTTCTATTGCACTAGTACTGATACATAGATTTGCAAGTGTGCCATCCCTGTGTTCGAACAGCTCCTTCCAGAACCGTTCAATGCTCTTGTCCTCGATCTCCTCTTTGAATTAGCCACATGGCACGGATTGGCGAAGTTGCGCTTGCACACTGATACTACATTATCCTTCCTTGACACATCAACTACTCGACTAGGCAAGATTTTCAGGCGTTTTGCGAGCGAGACGGAGAAGGAGTTTGACACCCGAGATCTTCCGAGCGAGGAAGCTGCTCGCGGACGCCGCAAAGCACGGACAGCGGCCCAAGGTCTGGCCCGAAGTACTTGAGACTCAGCAAAGCAACAGCTTCAGGGTCGTTCGAAGCACAGGAAGTTCAATTTGCAAACTTACAAGCTTCATGCGCTGGGCGACTACGTTAGCACTATCAAACGGTTTGGGACCACAGATAATTTTTCCACTCTGTTGGTATGAAAGTATCCTGCTCCAGCTGGAAATTGACTACTAACGTTGGTTCTAGGGTGAACTCGAGCACAGGCGTGTAAAGCGCTTTTACCCACGAGTTAGCAAGTCTCGATTTACGTCTGGTATTGCGAAGCAACAGCGACGCGAAAGGATCCTCTTTAGGATGACTGAACGAATCCCTGGGGACAAGTCCAAGAAGAGGAAGGTTACGGCGCTGCGCAGGAGACAGGCTATGAAAGCCGACGCGACGGACGCGCCATTCTTACACTTTGAAGTTTCAGAACAACTACCATACACTGATCCTAGAGTACACTACCATATGTCCAGCGACGCACGCCACTATTTGTGCCTTTCTCAATGGTTGAGGAAGTGCGCAGGTGATCCTGCTTTTGTAGTGAGTACCGCTGCTAACTTCAGTTTGAATTTCACAAAGCTATGATGCTAATTCTGTATATTCAGGATTTTCTTCCCCGATTACAAGATCATATCCTATCGCGATTACTAGGGCGCGATTACGACGGCGATGAATCTCCCTTCTCCTCTGCCGAACGCAGCAGATTAACATTTATAAACGATCGTATTTACCGACACAAGGTGATTCGCGTCAATTTTACTACATATGATCTACGACGAGAGCAAGATTCGCTCAACCCTCGAACTCACGCGGATGTCATGGTCTTGTCCCACGAGGATGACGAATCTAACAGTCATCCTTACTGGTATGCCAGAATTATTGGTGCATTCCACGCACTTGTCTATTATCGCGATCCTGGCGGTAACCCATCATCATATGATCCAGTGCATGTTGACTTTGCATGGGTACGTTGGTTTGGCCGTGATCTCGGTCACCGCGCAGGCTGGAAAGCGAAACGGCTGCATAGACTTGGTTTCATACCTAGCGAAGATCCCGGAGCGTTTGGGTTCATTGATCCGAAACATATTGTGCGTGGAGTTCATCTAATACCAGCTTTTGCATTTGGCCATACCTCGGAATATCTATCGCCGTCAATCATCCGCCACCCTAGTGACAACGACGAAGACTGGACTTATTTCTACCTCAATATGTGAGCATTTGTACTATGGGTCATTTCCGTCGCTGACATTTACAGCAGGTTTGTTGATCGAGATATGCTTATCAGGTTTCGTGGGGGCGGCGTCGGTCATAGAACAACTCGCAAAGCCACAAGCGGCTTTCTGAGTGATCGCGATCCATTAGATATATATCACGCCGGCACTACAGTATTTTCTAACGAGAACGAAGGCGCCGAGCATGATGAATGCAATTCCATGGACTGTGTGGGAGAATCCGCAGATGAAAATGATCAATCCGACTCAGATGACGACTTCGGCTACTCCAACATTCAACAGGAGGCTGAAGGGGAGGATGATGATAGTGATGATGGAGAGGAGGACGAGGATGCTATTGAGGGCGATGAGATTGATGAGATTGATGATGAGCTTGGCGCAGAGGACGGTGAAGATAGTGATGGAGAATTAGAGGAATTTAGTGGATTTTAATACTTGCATGCACAATGCACGTATGTCACAATATTCGTGTACTTCGTGTACCAGCTTACATTCAACATATTTTGTGTATGGGCTTTCCATTCAACGCCAATCGTGCACATGTTTACATTTGACAGATATCTGCCAGTGCTTGCACACATGCAACAATTTTCTGCATGAAGTCATAAGACTTGTAGCAGCTGTACAATCTTTGCACATTTCGTGTACCAATTTTACACTCACTACATCCTATGTACGAGCTTTACATTTAGCACAATTCATGCACGAACTTTACATTCCATAAATTTCTGCTAATTGTTGCATACATGGTGCAAGCCCTTACATACCGTCTGCATTCTGTTCGGGGTTTGTAAGCCATACAAGGCAGCAACCGGCCTTACACGCCGGTGACACTTTTGTTGATGATCATACCCGCATTTTGCCCGCGATTCAGGTATACTGATTCCCGCTACCTTTAGGTAGTGGGTCTTTCCGGTCAGCAATTAATTTATACGCGGCGTTGTGTTTTGGAAATTCATGGCGTCCTCGACATATAGCAACCCCGTGCTTGATATTCCCATTTGTGCTCTCATTTTCAAATCTTGGATGACGTTCTCAACTTTTCGATTCATTTCTCGTTTGTCGTGGTCGATCACGCATACATGCATGTAGTGACGTTGTTTTTGGTCGCGACTAGCTAGCATATTGTCGGGATATAGCTGACAATCATCGCGACATAATGACATTCAACTGCCTGTACGCCAGTGTTGCTTTCGTCAGTGCCTCTTTTTTTTCATGGTCTACAATTTACTGACGCTGACGCAGTATCTTCTGACAATAACGGTTCAGATCACGGCTAGCGCTCATCCATGAACGTTTGAACGGTCGCGCAACTGGTTCCAAATCTGATGATTGGATGAAAGGAGAAGGTCTCATTCGAGATATGCTGTTTTCAGCTTCCACGACGCCATCGTTGTTCTCTGCTGATGCTACTCAATTATTACGTCTGGTTCGCGATCACGGCCTCAAAATCGAATCGTCACGAGAAGAAATGAAGATCAAGCTTTTGCGACATCTGCTGTCTGGAGATTGTTTTCACGCGGGAGCTGGACCAAGTGGTCGCAAGGGATTTCTCGAGCATTTTTGGGTGTTCCTTCTCTGCTTGGTTATGTAGTTCGAGAGGTATCGGTTTCTCTGTCATCGACATTATCTGTTGCGTCTCTTAAATATATTGTTTGTGCTGCGGGAGAAGAAACTCCTGTTTTCGTGACGATTTGTTGCAATCATTGTTTTTCTCGCATTCATAATATTCAGTATTTGACGGACGTGTTACCAGAATTGTAGCTCCAATGCTGGGCCTTCACAGTCGTCAGGACCTCACGTACAAGGAGGTACACCCAATGTTCCACAAGTCGGTGATTTAGCTCTGTGGGTTATTGTTGGAAATGACGTCAAACATGCTCCTGAATTGTCTCAGCGAGGGGGGAAAGGTCGTGGCGGAGTAGGACCAGCCAACTCTAAGCAAGTTGTAAGCGAAAAATAAGTCAAGTGATCGCAACTGACGACACTATACACACAGAGCAAATGTCATGAGGCAAGTATTGGACATTCTCCAGGACTCCACAATTGCGTCGAAGATTGGAAAGGACAAACGGTCTCGTTTCTGGGGTGTGTACAAAACGCAATCCTACAGCCCCTTTGCAGATCTTCGCGGTGCAGTTCGTGGTTGCCTAGACTTAGCTCGTCAAGTTTAGATTCCAGAGGCGCTCTACTGCAATGTCGTTCGTGAACTGATTCTTCGAGAAGTATTCACCGGTGTTCGGTAGGACACATCGTGCAATGATGACCCGAGCCAGTGGTTGCGGAGATTGTTGTTGTTGATGTTGAAGCTGAGCCTGTGCTGGTATTACGTTCCCGCCCTCGGATTTCTTCAGAGGGCGCCTGAGGAGCTGTTAGCGTGATTCAACTGAAAGAATGCAACGCATACGAGTCGCGTGATAGGCTTGACCCTGCAGAAGTATATATCTTCCAGGAAATTCTGCCTGCCTACGTTCAGTTAATACACAAGGGATGCAACTTTGGAGAGGACTTCTAAGACCTTAGAAGCTTTTTCGAATCATGAAAATAACATGCTACCGGTGGCGGGTACGATCTGTATATTGAGTGAGAGGACCGAGGTGAGGCCTGCATCTGAGACCCGGATTAAATCTAGAAAGGGTAGTCAGAATCATAAAGTAGGTATATAAACGAAGCGTACCGCATGCTAGCAGTGTGGTAACACTATTAGTACCCGCTCGAAATGCCCCGTTGGTTACTGCTATTTATTAACAATACTCGACGCACATGGGATGATCGAAGTCCTACCGCCTAATAGGGATTTGTGATCCAAAAAAATGAGCACCGCTGCCCTGCTTTCCATACAATCCCAACGCAAATCACGAAGTCCTTCTCTGCAAAGCCTTCCACCCCTTCCTGAGACCCAAATTTTCGATGATGCTCGCAGGCATGCAGTACACCGGGTCAAGATCCACTAGTCCCGGGTATCCTAGTAATGACAGACCTGTCAAGAAGATTGTTCTGAGGTTAGTTCTGAGATTAGAACACCTTACGCACCGGCCAAGCCAAATATCGTATGAAAAACATCAGGCATATCGCCCGGGCGGTCGGCAATACCTCCCGACTCGGTGTCTTGCGCGGAGAGAATGAAAGCTTCCAGCTTACTCGAGTCTATCCATGCGAGCTTATCAAGGATAGCAAGGGCGGATAACACCCAGAAGCTGTAGCAAACCTATAAACAGAGAATTAGGAACACTGAAGGGCAGTCATGTATACAGAAACTCACATCTTCCAGCTTTTCAGGGCGCCCATTAAGTCCTCCATTTGGTCGTTGTCGCTCCGATAACCACCAACATAAGGTTGGCTGATCGACCTCGCCCAATCTGTCCAGAATGGCGAGTGCCGCAACGCAAACAAATACTGTAGCGCTTCAATGTTCTGAAATCATGTGTGCGTTGGGAGGCTCACCTTGTGACGCATGACTTTCAGCACCCGCAACATGGCCAAATCCACCATCAAAATTTCTGCAACGCCGGATATAAGCGACTGTTTTCTCGACGTCCAGCGCATCGAGTTTGCCAAGAAGCGAGAGAGCATTGACCGCACAGTACACGAACCGTGTATCAGTTTCCCCATATGCGTCGCCCGCAAAAACTCCAGACGGTTTCTGCAAAGATAGAATAACTGAGTCGTGTCAGTGATGTAAATCATTTGAGGATAGATAAACACGGCACATTTCAAAACGCGGTCGATATCGACTCTATCGAGCGCATTCTGCATCAACAGAATTTGTATCGCGCTGAGAGTGGAAAGTAGGTGCGCGTCATGATCAGGATGAGCGCTAAAAGCGCCTGCGGAATGTGAGCTCGAGATAACATGGATCTCTTGATGGGAACATACCTGCTTCTTCATCCCAGCAGCTCATAACGAAATCTACCATCTCATCGCGATCCAACGCGTCCTCATGTCCCATGATCGAAAGAGCAGTCAAGCCCCAGTACACTGCGTTCATCCTTAAGTGAGCCGAGAGATGATAGGACAGCTCATGTTTGCTCTGCTGGAAAGCTTAGACAGTAAAAGAGTAAGAGACGAAGAACCAACATCTCCGAGCGTCCTGATATATTCAACATGTTGTAACACGAGAAGAGACATTACGAATTATTCGTTCGAAAGAAATGGGACTGAGCAGCAGGAAATTGACGGTCCAGGGAGCTTACCTAAGCGAGCAGTGCCACTGTAACTGGTGTGGAAGTAGGCTCGTGACCAGCGAACGGCAGCACGAAGTCGACTGGCCTATTCCAGACCCGAACGCTGCTGCTCCTACGAGTGCATCGGGCAGCGCAGGGCAGCCCATGGACGTCGATGTCGATGCGATGCGGCGCTTGATAGGAACTAAAGCCGGTACTACATCGAGCACTGAAGTAGATGCCAAGGTACGTTTATTTCAATTGCGGCTCTGAAGCCTCTATCTTCAATAAACTCACTTATTAGAGTATCAAATGCTCAGAATGCGGCAAGGTATTCAAGAACACGGCGTTGGCCAATTACCATGTCGAGAAGAGTGGACATGATCAGTTTGAGGAGTCTACGGAAGAGGTTTGTACCCCGTGGCGTGTGTGCTGTATTAAGCCTGTGCAGGAAAGGCTGCAAGGGAGAAAGCTTTACGTGACGGCCAACCAATTATTGACGCATTAGCCAGTGCGTCAACGACTCCAGCAGTAACGGCGTCCTCGTCCAGCGGCACAAACGGGAAGGACTTCAAAGACACTCGTCTCCAAATCCGTATGGCAAGTGGAGGAACGCCTTACACGACCACTTTGCCGAGTGATGCAAGTATGTCTCGTCGCTTCCCTGCATACACGAACGTCTTGTGAACTGACACATCTTGCAAGCGTTACGTGAGGTCGCTGAATTTATAGCTGCCCAGACGCTTTCCGTCGATGTAGAAACAGTCACATTCGCCCAGCATTTCCTCAGGTCAGTCTGTATCTTGTTGCGCGGTGTGCCCAGAACCGAGGATTCATAATTTTTCCAATAGGTAAACATTCTCTCGCAATCAGTTTAGCAAAACACTGAGGGAACTCGGTCTGACGCCGTCAGCGGTACGTACTTTTCCGAGTATAGGATTATGACACGGCACATATTGTCCTCATTGCGTCCTAACGCGATATATCGGCTGTGACTTGGAATAATTGTGATCCTTTCGGAATGGAAACCTAGCAGGAACGAAACACGCAGTTGTACACCACCACCATGAATTTTCTTTCGTATATCATGGACAAGGGATATATAGTGACAGACGAGAAAATGGTGAAATATGCTAGATGTGAGTTTGATGTGCGTGTGGAGAAGAATGTCCATGTCAAGACAATAATCAAAACAAAACAAATGAAGAAACCAAGTTAAAGATATTCGAAGAGTGTTATCGTACCATCTACATTACTGACCACAATTCTCCCGAGACTCCTCATCAATCGCTGCCCTGTTCCAATAGCTGCCGCCTCGTACGCGAGATGCCATGGAATCTTGTGAGCCATGGCTAGTCGAGATCCTAGTCGTCAGTATCCGTACTGAAAGTCGCTGATGTTGGAAATCGCTATACTCCATCCTGTCCGCCAAGTCTGGGTAATGGTTGTCAAGTAAGAGCATAGTACCATATCGTCCGAGAGCAAAGTGCGACTTCAGATTTGACAATGCTGGAGAGCATATCGTCTGCACTAGAGTGGGCTGCACCAAGTATGGAAGGTTGTATAGAGAAGTATCCCGTCCTGGGACATACGCGGGATTTGGGTCAAGCACGAAATGATGCAATGTGTCCCCCGGCCAGATTCGAATGACAATGTTGATCGGCGATGGACGGTGCAAGCGCGCAGCATGCCAGCTAACTTGTTCTGACATAATGACTTGGTCTATGATCCGATAGTGGAAGTTGTGCTGTGCGAGTGGATACGAGATTGGCACTCCCGGCGTTGCAACGTTGTTGGGTCGAGGAATGGTCGAGTAGAGCTCGACAGTCCGGATGAGGAATATTATCAGGTAATCGTCACAGAAATGCATTGTTCTACAACAGTCCTCCTAAATCATAGAATTCAGCGATGTGCGGGATTACACGGGAAAAGCAAGCTAACCTGTAATAGTGAGGGGCTCACCAACTGGATCTTCTCATGAGGTTGATCGCTGATGTCCCATATGCTCAATTTTCCGTCGCGTTTTTGACACCTGGTGACGAGTGTGCTCCCGCTGAGTAGGTGCATCATTCTACGTCCATCAATGGCACTCAGCGGAACGAACGCTGACTCAGGGTCTTTCTCTTCGAAGTCGATAGTGACTATTTCCGTTCTATGATAGACAATCAGCAAGAACGTCAAAGAGGGTGTTACTATTTACACTCACACTTCTGGCTTGGACTGGATCGCCATTATGGCTGGAGAAGAGGGATCGTTATTGATAACAACACGGTTGTATGCCTCATCCGTTTACGTCAGTTTTGCTATGCACACAGGTTGTAGGACGGTAAGGTCCCAGCACTGGATGATATACTTTGTGTATGCCTCGATCGTGACAGAAACTAACCAACGATTTCCTCTGCCAGGGAGAAACACCATCAGTAAAACGTTCGAATGTTTCTCGGTCCCCCCCAAAATCAATTTCTCTCTTCAGATTCGGATTAGGGTTAGTCCAGTTAATGCGAAGAGCATGTGCACGACATGTAAACCGCTCGAGCTCTAAGACTGACAGAGACTTAGGGGATTTCCCATCGAAATAAGGTATAGGGATGTTTTGCTGGACAAGAGTCCGCAGAAAAAAGGCCCAGAGACTGCGCAGACGGGTGCATCAGGAAAAATTCAGGTCACTATATAGCACTATATAGCCAGGGTAGACCGTGTAGCTTGGTAGCCAAGTCCCTTCTATATAGTATGTGAGGCAAATATGTAGTACTACGTAGTACTATATAGTGCTATGTAGAACCGGGTAGCGCTACTATGTACTACAGTAGTAGACGGTAGTTCCTCGGAGTGCTACTACAGGCAGCTATATAGCACTACATAGTTCATGTAGCACTACTACTACCAGCTTCCAGCAGCTATATAGTACATCAGCAAACCAGTAGGTACCTGTACAAACTTGTACAGGATTGTACAAGTTTGTACAGACTCACAGAACCTACAGCTAAGTGGGCCTTGTACAGGCCTGTGACAAGGCATACAGGCTGTACAAGATACCTTGTACACCTTGTACACCTTGTGGGTTTCGAAGGACAAATGCCAAAAGAAATGTGACTCCATCCTATTACATGTCACATCACATGATCCATTTCATCACATTATATTTTGCAATTGGCAGGAATTGAACCTACACCTGAAGCAATTATAAGTGCAGCATTGTTACCACTTAGCCACCAGGCCATGTATATGATATTGCAATAATAGCAATATATACCAAAGCAATGTCACATGACAAAATGCGAACATTTCACCAAGTCAAGTCCATTCAATTACCCCAAAACACTACCACTCTATTTACTACTACATAAGTTCCACTATAGTATCTTAATATAATTGTAATTGAATAATCATAACTGATGTATGTCCTATTTTACTCAGAGTCATTATATTTTGCACAATAAAGATTACCTCAACTTGTTGTCAGTTATTACAGGTTGAACAACATATAATAGGTGAAGGATAATAGAGACTAGAATAAGGTCAGAAAACTAGTAATTTCAGTGAGTCTCTGCACAGCTTGTACAATTTGTACAAGCTGTACAAGCTATACAAGCTATACAAGCTTAGTCAGATTATAGTGAGCAAGAGAGACAATACTTGCTAACATTCACATATTTATGTTAGTTTGTATTGTCTGTAGACATCAGTAGCATTGATAGTGTGATATTTATTATAGAGGTCTGTGAAGTTTGTGAGACCTGTGGTGTCTTGTGACACCTTGTGGCACCTTGTACAGTCTGTACAGTCTGTGACGAAACTTGTGGTTTGCTGATGTAATACATATATCATATAGTAGCATGCAGAATCACGAAAACAATTGAATTTGAATGCCTACTAATCAACAAGTTAACATATTTTACGACTCGCTAGCCTCCGCATCATCCTGCTCCTCAAGTCGATACTCTCAGATGGCATCTTCGAATGCCTCGTCGCTGATCCAGGGTGCAGAAAGATGCACATGTAGTGATGGCCAGGTCCGGTCCTGAACCACGGTTCGAACCCACATCATTCTTAGTGAGATAGCTGCTCCGGCGATAACACCGACGTACCTCTTGTCCGAGTGTTAAGACTGGAAATGTCATGAGAAAATCAGCAATTTTCAAATACTGTCCCACTCACCCCAATTGTATACCACCACGATGCCGGCAGCAACTGCAAAACGGCAAGTCAATGTTGGATCCAGACATCTTGATGGGACAAACCTGTCAATATACGGCCGGTAACTGGGATCATTCGAGGCAAAGGTCATGTTTGAGGGATGGGTGAGCGAGTGCAGAATTGTGGTGTATAACGACAGCGTTCATGCTAGATATACTAACATTCAGTGGGTTAGAAAATGAGACAAAAAGGGTAGAAAGACTCACCACCTCTAGGTCAACCTCACCTACTCCCTACTACATAGTGGACATGGACCTGACTGGGCACTGGGAGGGTCCTGGAAGGCTGGGGTAGGCAGTGTGGTGGCCACTATGGTAGTGAGTCGAGGTAGTAGGGACCAACAATATGTCGAAGCCCGACACCAGCACTAAAACATGTCATTTGCAGTGAATTGATAATGCTAAGTAGACCACGCACCTTAATAGACATTTCAAACGAACATGAGAGTCGCTTGGAGATGTTGAAAATTGAACGTCGAAAAGTTCAACCGTGGGAACCGATGGCATGCATCTTGATTAGTAATCATTGGACTTTGAAGTTTTTGAATTCTCATAATGCAGTGGACACTGGATGTGGAGTTGACTTCTGGTGTTCCTATTGTCAATGGTTGGTAGAATTCTTCAGTCATTTTTCCCTGTCTATCTGAATGAGTGCGACATCGAGCTTAGCAGTGATTAGCTTGTGTTTGTGTGACTCAAAAAGCGACCGTAGCGGGCTGCGGCATTGCATTGTTTGTAGTTCAGCAACAGGCATGGATGGTGCATTTGCGTTTGTGTGAACATGGCCGTTAATCTGACTTGATTCCAAAAGGATACAGTGCTGCGCAGAATGCTCATCACGCACCTTCCAGCAGTCTCTTGCCTTGATACAAAATCTCTCACACATTCCTGACACGCACAATATAATCGTGCAGGAGCTTAAAACAAAGGCACAGGACTGTAGACATACCATCCTTGCTGACCTGGGCGATCTCGTGAATGCCTTGACGAGCTCACGCGATGATGTCTTGGCATCCTCCGTCGCACCGAAATTCTCGTCGCCATCCTCAGACCAGACGAAGCTTCTATGGGTTCTCAAAACCATTGACTATATGTACACGCCCCGCATGGTTGGTCCCGTGCATCAGTAAAACGCCCGGTTCCTTACCTTACTTATATTCAACTTTTCTCGTCCAAAAAGCACAAAAAAGCAAGAGTGAAAATAAGTAGATAGCCATTTGAAAAAGGCCACTCATTGTCTGGAATTCTACTTTCTTTTCACTTGTCTTCCTTTTCAGTATGCAAAGCAAATTTTCATTTAATGACAAGCGCGCTGAAAGTAGCGGAAAAGCAAAAGAAAGTGGACCATTTGGGTGAAAAATGTGGAAATTAAGGGGTCAACATGCGGAAATATAGTGTAGTAAAAAGCAGTTAGCAAGCGGGCGGAGGTACTGAAATAACGCAAAACGATGAGGCTAAAAAATGAGTGGCAAGACACAAATGATGACAGCAAAGAGCAAACTTGAAGCAGTGCACGAGAGTGACGAAGATGGCCTTGAAGACGCTCGAGGCGAAATCTGGACGGGGTTCAGAGCAGAGAAAAGGAGTATAGTAAAATGTTTACCAGCAGGAGTAGCAGCGCGTGGACGTGGTGCCGTCAAATTCTGCCAAAAGCAAGTAAAATTCAGTAAAAATACAAAGGAAAATAGTTAGCGCATAGATACACAGCAAGGCACGTTCGTCATCAGACTCGTCATCTGTGACAGTTGAGTCCGCGGGCCAGACATTTTCCTTCCATGCTGAACGTGCGATCTCCGTCAAAGATGTTACGAAGGCCGCTCCCTTCTTCTTGATGGACCTGGCGTAGTTCTTCGTCTTCTTGGCACACCTATCGCGCGAGAACAGAAAGGGGATGCTGGTCTCCTTTCCAGTGGCCTTGTTGAGGACTTTCGGCAGCTTAACACTGATCTTGGTGGATGAAGTTGCAGCTAAAATATCCTCGGCCTTGATATCACCCACGGCGATCATTTCAACAGCGCGCTCGAGCTGCAGAGGCCGAAGTCAACAGTCATTCACGGCAGAAAAACTGAAGTCTTACAGCTGCGGCACAAAGTGAGAAGGCGCCTACCATTCCACTTGTTGCTAAGGTGTGAGTCTTTAGTGCGGGGATGTTGGCGTGGCCACCGATGGAGGCAAGGTGCACCTTTCTGAAGAGTTGAAGCATGAAGGCGGAATGGTACACTCCAAGGAGATCACGTAGGTCCATGTCTGCGAAGAGGAAGGCGTAATCCTTCAAGAGGAGGCGTGAGAGAACCTGCGGGTCACAGTCTTGGTTGGTTAGCAAGAAATCGATGACAAGTGCAATGGCTGTTGAGCCGAAGGTACTACGCCATTCAGAGAGGCGTTGAATGGTCTAGTTAATGTGCGGTCAGAATACAAGTAAGCCATGAAAAAAGTAAAAAAAACTTGCGAGCGAGAATATGACACCATTCTGAGCCACTTTAAGGCTGAGCTCTGGGTACACTGCATCAAATATAATTTGAACGTGCTCAAGTAACTTCACATCTGTGATGGTCCAAACAAAGTCTTCTTCGAGACTCCCCATCCACAAGATCACAGTCGGGCAGAATTTCTTGGCCCAGCGCTGGTCTGCCTGGACTGGCGCAGGTAGGTCGGTGGTCCGGTATTGCGCTCGGGGCTTTACTGATTTCGCAGGTGTGTCAAATTGGACTTCAGGCTGGGCCTGTGCAGGAGTAGCACTGATTGGCGCTGTGATCGGTTCTGTCTTCACCTTCTTGGCTGCTGGAGTGTTCATGTCTACAGTTTTGACGGATGTCTACAAATACATGAGTCAGTGGGGATTCGTACTGAGGGTTAAGTTCTCACCGAATTTGTAGTGCGGCAAGCTTTCTCTGGCTTTGACAGCATTCTCATGAGCACTCCCGTGTCGGCAGGACCTTGCTTGACCACAGGTTGGGATGTCGTCAGCTTGAGGTCTGATTGGTGTGGATCAACATCCATCGAAAAGTCGTCACCATCGATATCCGATAGTAGGTCGTTGTCACTTCCAGCAGCCTCGCTGACGTCTTCGAATTTGCTATCAGATGAAACCTCCAGGATTTCATCTGCCTTCCTTTTGGGGACAGGCCTGGGGTGAGGCACTGGCTGTGCCTCGCTACTTTGAGTGAATGGAGCCCTAGTAGGCCCATCATCGTATAGACTATTGTCTGAGTCATCGAGTGTGAGTGCGATGGTAGTCTGTAAAAATAAATCAGTATCATGAAATATTTTTAAAAATAAAAATAAAAAATCACCACGGCCTCCCTGCCTTTCTTGTCCATTGACTGAGCAACCTGGCGTTCCAAAGAATCATCCTCTGGCTCTTCATCATCAAAGCCTCCAACAAGGGCACCACTGGATTTCCCACCGGTCCCAGCCGAGGTAGTGCTCTCGATAGTGACTTGGGAAGTCTCTGTGAGGTGCGTGAAGATAGTGGAAGGGGGAACTGAGTTGGAGGTCTGAGTTGCTGGCGTGTGAGGCTTTGAGGGTTTGTCAACACCAGAGATCCAGTTCTGGATCTTCCCGCTGAGTGTGAAGTTAGGGTTTCTGCCGGTGCGATTAGAAGTTAGATTTAGGAAGAAAAGTGTAGATTCTGTGAGTAAGAGCATGATCTGAAAGCTGTGAGAGACTCACAGAAGCGTGTTCTCACTTCCTTTATCAGCACGTGTTGGCCCCTTGCTATCACCGCCGCCATCATGGTGAGAAGTACTATTAATCTCATGGCATGCGCGATTGATGGATTCTCTGATCCCCTTCTTCTTCTTCCTCTTACTAGGACCGTCGTTGAGACCTTGCTCCAGCGCTGCATTCTCAGTGAGTCCTCCCTGAGCCTCATCATTGGCAACTACTGAAAGGCTTTTCTCTTTTTCAGAGACAGCCTTATTAGCCTTGGACTTTCCTTTTGGAGGAGGTCGCACTGGTCTGGCCTTCTTGGTCGCTGAGTTGACCTGCTTCTCCTCCATGGCGAGCTCCATCCTAGCCAAGCGCTGGATGCCTACCTGAGCGGCTGTAGCCTTTTCGGCTTCTGCGGCTTTAGCAACGGCTATCTCCTCTGCAGTACGTCGATGGACTTTTGCCTGAAGGACAATCTCACCAGGATGCTTGTTGGCGTTAGATGGACGAGTGCGACACGGAGCAGCAGGTTCTGCAGACATGGCTGATAGGGAAGAGGGTTGGGCTGGTAGTGGTTGGGAATGAGCAGGGACTAGTGCTTTTGCATTGAAATTTTTTGAAGTACCTCACGGTCCTCACCCTGACTCCAAACACAACCAACGTGTTTTCGGACGGCGACACTGGGCTCACTTCTTACTACGAATTCTTGTCTATTGCACTGTCATCTATTCTTTGCCTTTGATGCCTCAGATCGTCCCGAGGAACCAAGACTTTTGGCGAGACCACACCGCTCTGCAATTACCTTGCGGGCATGGAAATTGTCGGCGTTTTTTCAAAACTCACGCAGGACGCACAAAACATCGGAACTCAGCCCACCCTATAATTCCAAATTTGCCTCGCAATATTGCTGAAGACCCAGCTCCTGAGCATCACATTGCACTGGCAGGCCAAGAGTTTGATTATCAAGAGCCTGAGCATCAAGACCAATACATTGAAGATGAGACCCGTCACCTGCCACCACCTCCCAACATTGATGCTGAGTTTTGGGGTCCGGGAGACCATGTGTATCGAAACTTCCATAAGGCGCTCGATGGTAATTATGACTCGCTTTGCTTACGGTATATTCACTTATTTTAAATTTCTAGCTCGCCCTTGTGATGCACATGGCATGTTCCTTCCACCTGGAAGTGTGCCGGAGCCTTTGTCTGAAAAAACTCCCAATGACTGGACCCCATTCCGTAATCGCACTGAATTCGAGACGGCTGAGTTCTTCTTCATCGAAAATCAGACGCCAGCCACTCAAATTAACAGATTGCTTGATCTGTGGGCTTCGACTCTCACCAAGCACAATGATAGACCTCCGTTTGCTGACTATCACGATCTCTACAAGACTATTGACAACATTCCAGTTGGCGATGTGAAATGGCAGTCTTTTTCCGCGCAATACACTGGCGCACGACCGGACGTTGCACCACCCTGGATGGATCAAACATTCGATGTTTGGTACCGAGACCCGCATCAGGTTGTTCGGAACATGCTCGGGAACCCCGACTACGTACAAGAGTTCGATTACCGCCCTTATCGCGAGTTTTCAACTGATGGTGATGTCCGTCAATGGAAGGACTTTATGTCCAGTGATTGGGCCTGGAATCAAGCTGTAGGTACTACTGTTTATCTCAGAACAATGTCATATCCCATATATTCACGCTTCTCTTCCGGACTTCGGACCCTGAGATCCGGTCCGGTCCAATGCTTCCGATCCGATATCCGATAAGCTTCCTATTTCATTTCCTATTCATTTAATGTTAAACACAGCTTATTCGGTATTTCCTATTCCCGGTGTTTCGGTTATACCTATTACCGGTATGATTACTGATCCGTTAGACTATGCTTCATTTCCGACTCGCGCTTGATAACCTTTGCACATGCTTCGTACATAGCCTTCGGACCTCTGCTTACTTATCGTTTCGTTAACCTCTTAGTATATAAGCCCGTGTATATGTCCTGTAGTACCTCAGTTCGAATATCATCTTAGTTTGTCCTCTTTCTGTCCTCCAGACTTGAGTCCTTCCTACTCTTGTCACCTTCTGAGACTTCGGATAGATTCCGATAGTCTATATCCTCGGCTCTACCTTCGGGTAGTCATTACTCTGTTAGTTTCTAGTTCGGATACGTCCGGATTAGCCTTATACGCGTTTCCGATATCCGGAAGACATCCGGATATACTACGAGACCCGTCCGGACCTTCGGACGCGTTATCGTTAGCACTTTGAAATAAGGGACAGTACTTGGGAAAGGGGCACAGCATACGAGCTGAGGCCGAAGTCCTTCGGATCCGATCCTACGAGAGTACGACCTTAACAAACAACCACTGACAATTTTTTTAGGATTTAATTGCAACTGACCCAGAGACACACGGATCAACATTCGTGCCGGTGGTCCTGGGCAGTGACAAAACCACGGTCTCCGTCACAACTGGAAATAATGAGTATTACCCTCTCTACGCCTCAATAGGCAATGTCCACAACAATGTCCAGCGTGCACACCGCGAGGCACTTGCTATTGTTGGATTTCTCGCTATCCCTAAAAGTACGTTTGATTACCACACCTCATCAGTTTCTTCTTAAACTTTGTCATGTAAAACCGCGTCAACACACCACACCTCATCAGTTTCTTCTTAAACTTTGTCCTATAGAACCGCATTCTCACCTTGCTCTTCCTGTTATCCTTATTTTTGTGTCTTTCTTCCATATCGCTGACTAATCCTTTCAACAGCAACAAAAGAACATGTGTCTGATCCGAAGTTCCGCAAGTTTCGGCGCCAATTATTCCAGTCGTCCCTCGCCAAAATTCTTGAGAGGCTTCGGCCTGGCATGACCAAGCCCGAAGTCGTGCACTTTGGTGATGGTCATTTCCGGCGTGTCGTCTATGGTCTAGGACCTTACATTGCCGATTACGAGGAACAGGTATTATTGGCCTGTATTGTTCGAGGCTGGTGTGCTAGGTAGGTGTCATGACGCCTCTCAACTGATTACCTATGCTAATGATTGAACAGATGTCTAGGACCACGCACCAATTTAGACGAACCAGCGAGTGAGCGCTGCCGTGAACACACAGAAGCACTCGTCGAAGAAGCAACCCTGGGTGACTTATGGGATGAGTATGGCATTGTTGGTGATCTCGTCGTAAGTTCAAACTTTCTGATTCATTTCAATATATTAACAATACCTTTTAGCCTTTCACGAATGATTTCCCTCGAGCAGACATTCACGAACTCATCGCCCCTGACCTTTTGCATCAGTTGATAAAAGGTACATTCAAAGATCACATTGTAGATTGGGTCAAGAAGTACTTGCATCAGACGCACGGAAAAACGGCGGCCAAGCGTATCATGGACGACATTGATCGAAGGTATGTGATTCACGTCAATATTACATACAGCTACTATCTAACTTGGACTTAGAATTGCGGCCACCCCATCATTTGCTGGACTTTGACGCTTCCCTCAAGGACGCGGATTCAAGCAGTGGACAGGCGATGACTCCAAGGCATTAATGAAGGTAAGTGTTTTTTTCTATTTTAAATTTGTTATTTTACAAGAGATATTTTAGGTATATTTACCCGCTATCGAGGGACATGTGCCCATAGAGGTAGTTCAAACATTCCGCGCATTCCTCGAGTTTTGTTACCTCGTCCGCCGAAACATTATCACGGAGAAGACGCTCGACAAAATCCAGGACGCTCTGGACCGTTTCCACCGGTACCGAGAAATTTTCAAGACTACCGAAGTCATTGAAACGTTCTCACTTCCCCGTCAACACTCCCTCCAGCACTACATTCACCTCGTTCGCCTTTTCAGTGCGCCAAACGGTCTATGTTCCTCAATTACCGAGTCAAAACACATCAAAGCAGTCAAAGAACCTTGGCGGCGCTCAAGTCGGTACAAGGCACTTGGTCAGATGCTGGTCACTAACCAGCGCCTCGACAAACTAGCGGCAGCACGAACTGACTTCACAACCCGCGGGATGCTCGACGGGACGTGTCTTTCGGCAGCTATCAACGCATTAGGTGAGTTTAACAATACTACATTCGATGTGCTACAACTAACTCTACAACAGAACAGATCCGAATTGCAAACGATGAGCCTGGAAATCCTTTGTGAGAGGACACCGAGCCTGAGGTGAATGTGCGGGAAGACGAGGATGTTGGGGATGTTGAAATAGACACTGGCCCAACCGTTATCCAAGCACATGTGGAATTGGCGAAGACTCCTCGTAAGTCCTCTTGTTGTAATCCTTGTTTATCTTTGCTAACTAATGTCACACTGTGCACTAGAACGTAACCGCACCCGCATGGTGTCTGCATTAGCGTTGGAGTTGTCAATTCCCCAGCTCCTGAACATGTTGTCCCGCTTCCTTTTTGTGCAACTCAATCCGAACGACCCTCGTGATCCATTGCAAATTCCTCCCGCGGATTGTCCACAATACGACGAACGAATCAGTGTCTTTAATTCAGTGTGTTCGAGGTTTTTTGCCCCCAGCGATCTCAGTGGCATTGGCGGCATGCGCCACAAGCACATCCATGCATGTCCAGCATGGAGAAAGGAGCACCCGCGCTATGACTGCATCTTCGTCAATACAAATCCAGACCTTGAGGGAATGAGGGGGATGGATGTTGCCCAAGTACTGACATTTTTCTCTTTCACTTACAGGGCTGAAACATATCCATGTGCAGTTGTGCGGTGGTTCGACACTCTCAGAGAGTTGCCTGACGACGACACCGGTATGTGGATGGTGCAGCCCGCTCACCATGCCAACAACGCTCCCCATATTGCCATCATCCATGTTGACTCGATATACCGCGCTGCTCACCTTATTCCCGTCTACGGCAGTCGATTCATTCCCCCCAACCTCCAGCATTATCAGACATATGATTCGTTCCACAGATTCTACATCAACAAATACGCCGACCATCACTCTTTCGAAATTGCATCATAGCCTCTTAAAATATATCTACACTGTACTCCTTATTATTCTTAATTTCATTGTCACTCAATTTTCACTTGTTTGTCTTGTTTTGCTTTCAGTAGTAAGGAAACAAAGTACAAAAAGCAAGGAGTAAGCTGATTTAGACTCGTCGCGACGAAATTTGAAAGCACATTAAGGAACATAAGGCTAGAAAAGGAATCGGTGGTTTTACTGATGTGACAGACGAAACTCAGAAAAGTGAAGATGCTGAAAAGGTGCAGACTATCTACGAATCCTTTCATTTTGCACCTCTTTGGAGATGCTTAGGAGATTGTCTGTCTACGATTGAAGAGAAGCCAGAGCTGGAGCACATGGCAATTGTACTGCTCCCTCTGATTGAGGCACTGATGGTAGTGTGCAAATACGTAGGATCAAAGTCAGCTGGGGCTCGTGCCCTTCGAGCAGCAGCATCTCCTCGCTCTCCAACGACTTCAGAGTATGGAGGACCTCTTCATGTCCTTTACGGATGATCTTGTAGCGGGCTTCCAGGAGATCATTCCAAATGAGCTTATCACACTCGTAAGTGTGTTTCATGACCAACTATGGCATGCATGCTCACGTATTCTCTTAGTTCAATGAGCTTGAGCTTGAGCTACTCATCTCCGGCACTCCTGATATCGACGTGGATGAATGGCGCGCAGCTACTGAGTACAGTAGCTACACAAGCTCTGACCCCGTGATAGACCTTGAGACTTTTTGTATTTCCGCTCGTAGTGTCTAGATCTACTACTACTGCTACTGCGCTACAATGACTACAGGTTGCTACTACCGCCAACTGTTGCTCTACATAGTCCTAGTTCCGGCTACACCAAGTATGTAGTACTATATAGTAGCCTGGTTGCCTACATAGTACTACACCACCTATGTAGCACTATATAGCTGCCACTACGACTATGATGATTTGGTATTTTTCCTGATGTGATGGCATCGAAACTTTTACTAGTCTAGAAAATAAAAATCAGATACAAAAACCCCGTGAAATGAAAACAGGGGCACAAACCTGCTGTAGTGCCAGGACACTTTGGATAGGAAGAAGCTGAAATATATCGAAAAGTATGTCGAGAGGAATAGTATCAAGGGATGGCGAGCGATCCCTGATATGTGAGCCAATAGTAAGTTCATTCATAGTGGACAGACGCAAGTTGGGTCACTGACTCACTAGACGAGAAAGGAGGCCTCTGTCGGAAATTCTTAATTTAGATTTCAACGCCTTGCTGATGCTTATTCAGAATTCGGTCATGTCGCTAATAACCACAAAGGATTCTCGAGCAAAGATGTTGTGAAAGCAAATACCAATTTATGATACAAACAGTCCAAGGAACGATAAAGAAGGGTCTTGCTGGAGAAGTTCGGTAGTCGGGTATTTATCAAGTGTATGTAACCCCCCTCTCATGTCTAAAAAGAATATGCGATGGCAAACGAACCTCGTTTCCGGCATGCTTAAAGGAATATTAATGATGACGATAATAAGAACATAAAATAAATGAGTGGTTGATAACCTGTGGCAGGGATCGATATAGGCGCACTTGAACTGGTGCCTTTCGAGGTGCTGTTCGAGACGCTGGTCGAAGTGTTGTTCGAAGTACTGTTCGTATATGGAGCACACACGTTTGGATTGTGGAACGCCGCGGGGTCCTGGGTAAAGAACCCGAGTTCCAACCCCTCAAGGTATGACCTAGATGACCGTCAAGTCATTCATAAAGTACACTGGTCTGCGCCTTGACTAACCATTGCTTTGCACGGGCATTCCCGTTAGTAAGGTTTGATATCTCGATCTTGAAGTTCCAGTACTAAAGAATTCTTGTTTGTGCCACGTCTTGACCAAACACTATGGGACACGTACAATCCATCCAGCACCTTTACTGTAGGCCAACTTCTGTGCGTCAGCCCATTGGTAAAGGAACTCGTCCGTGGCATTGAACTGTGTATCGAGTGACCACTCTCCGAACCAGAGTGGAGAGTTGCCGAGTGCTGCGTCAGTCTGGATTTCTGCAAGATCTTTACCACAGATAAGTACGCCATTGCCGAACCAAAGAAGAATACGTACTACAGATACTGGTCATGTATGACGTCGAGTCATTTCCCTATAAAATTGTCAATGAAAAGCAATAAGTTACATGCACACGACATACGGCCGAACTGTAGAGAGAATTTAAGAAATCATGATAATACAATGTAGTCGCACTCACGAATAATACAAGTGGTCGTCGTAAGCTTGGGGGCCAATCGCAACATCAGCTGGGTTAGAGGGGTTGTTGTATTGCCAATTCATATCCATGAAGCTTTGCATGCCATTGTCAATGTATCCTAGCAAGAACATGTAGCAAACTCACTTCGTTACCAATGGAGTACCGGACTGCTTGAAGGGTGACGCTTCGAATATGGTCTGCAAACCGTATGTTGCTCCAATCCCCATAATAATCGGAACCGCTTCTGAAAGTGCCGCTTGCACCTCCGCTGGGAAGATGGTCGCCGAGGATGTTTCATTCAATGCAGCGGTAAAGTTGTTCGAGACGGACGCTGGTACCGATACCGATAAATTGGACGACGGCACAGAGATTCCGAGTGTGAGTTCAACGGCACGGACTGTCTGAACAAAGTTCTCTTGGACTGTATGAAGATTCAGAACTCATGAGACCATAAATATAAGAAATTTCGATGAGTGATACATACATGTGCCATAGCCAGGTGTTTGAGACGCGTCATTAATGGGCTCATTGGCTGCTTCGATCGAAAAAACACTTCCAAAATTAGGGTCCAGGTGAGAAAGCGTAGTCATAACCGCTGTCCACACCAGTGCACGCTGGTAGTTGTATGGAGTCTGTATGCAGGTTATTATACTTTATTGCTTTTACCAGCTGCAAAAGGGCTCACGTAGAATTGAACATCAGTAGTGCAACTGGTAAAAATCATTCTCAGTACCGAACCGATAAGTGAACGAATGGGAACTTACTTTCCAGTGAACATTTGCTGAGCCGTTTGAACTCCGGGCAATGCATGATGATCCAAGATTACTTGGATCCCGGCGTCTTGCAGCCAGCCCAAGCCCCGGCGCTAGGCGCAAAAGCTTGGGTTTAACTAGAAGATCGAACTACAACAGAGCTTCTCACCAAATAGCTAAGACCGCCCTGAGGGTATAATTCGTACGGCCTATCGACTAAATCCTCCACAATCCAATATCCCAGCTACTGTACGAGCCCGTTGCACAACACACACGAGTACGCACGGGATGAGAAAGGCACAGCAGATCAAGCCGTCCAGCGTTAGCTTAGCCACTGTTCGCGGTATGCCTTGAAATCAACTCACAGGAATGCGGACAGTGTTAATACCGGCCTGCCTTCAATGTGTCGACATCACTCTGTGTAAACCATGTATCCCAGTGTTGAGCGAATGTAGCATTGACAGTGTCTGGATACGCTTGTGCGAATGCCCTAGATCATTACAAAACAGATCGAGTTTCACATACAAATAGTATAGAATAGGAACGTACGACTCGGTTGAAATGCATGTCGAACAATCTGAACCACATAATTGTCCACCCATATCCACCCACCCTAAAGAAACTTGTTCAGTAAACACGTACTTGCATAGTTCATCGGTTTATCACCTTGAGGGAGCATCCATAGCTCTAGGACTAACCTGCGCTACCACTTAAGTTACACAGTCGGTCAGAGACGTAGAGTAAGTTGTAACGCTACCATGAACCCAAGTTAACACCATAAATATGAGTTGGTTGCCCAGCCCATGCACAGGCAATAAACGTGCTCGAGAGCACCAAGCCTGTCAGGATATGTCTCATTGGACAGTGGTTAGTCCTCAATTAGCGTGGAGAGAGAATATGATCCGCGTTTTCAAACCAAATTTCAAGAGGAAGCACAATTTATACCAGGCCTTCTGCCCGAAAGACGTGCCCACTGCCAGCTCATAGCGGGTCATGTAGATGTGAGCCTGAAACACAGTATACCAGAATGAAACCATAAGCTGTCAAATAAGGTTTGGGGTGTGGCCCCCGGGTCGATGACTGAACTACAGTCCGACTCCTCCCTGTAAGCAATATGTGCGATATACATAACTCAACTCCCCGCTAACGGATAAAAAAAAACTCCCCGGTGATCTGAATTGGCGGGCGGTCGTAGCCGGGGGTTACGGTGTCGCTCGATCGCGAGCCACATGGTGTCCGATATCATATGTATGCTGCTTCTTTCACAGGTCAATTGAGCTATAGAGATATTATGATAGCATACCTGGCATCCCTATAGCTCCTTTATTCCGCGAGCCATCCTTTGATAATTTGGCGACGGAGTGTAATGAGCTCGTAATAGATTATGACACAGCTAGTAGCCAGGTCATGATAAAAGATAACTTGTCTCGGAGTTATAAAATAACTTGGCAAGTTGGCCTCGCACTCATAAGGTATACAGACCGTCCACACATCTCCTCGTGATCATGCGTGCACACCTGAGAGACGGTCAGAAAAGTTCCATAGACAGATGCCACCGATACATATGCCGAGGCTCCCCCAATTTTAACGTCCATCTGTCGCGGTTAGTAATTTCAAGTTGTCACAGGGTGTCATGATCATCACCGGCACCACTAAGTGTCGCCAAAACTTTACCACTGCTGTTCTCCCTCGTGTCACAGCATCACAGGATACAGTCATAGACTCATAGTGATATATCCTTATGGCTGGTAGCAGCCTTGTACTTGACCCTAAAAGACGGCCACCCTGAATATATATATATATACAATATATCCGTTCTGCCAGTGTATGATAGTCCAACCAGTGGTACGGAACTGTCACAGGCGGCTCTCGGACTGTGGTCGTTTATCGATTATCCCCGGTGGACATGTTGCCTCGTAGTCAGTAGTTTCCATCGGTAATTACTACAACCTGTCCCAGAGGACGTTGTTAGACTGGTGACTGGTCCGTCTATGAGGCAAACTGTCGATAGATGTTGGACTAGTAAAACTGGGTTTGAATTTGGATAGCGCGCGCTTGGGAGTCATCACATGCAGATGCTTGATTACATAATATTACACTTTGCCGACATGCCGAATCGTGCACGTGTCATTTCACACTTTGATTCAAGTTGTTCGAAGCGTTTTATAAGCACAATATCTAGCAGATTCAAGGTCGCTCAACGTTGTTGATGGCAGGCGACTTGTTCTTATCGACACCCCTACTACTCCCCCTAGTCTTAACTTGGATAGTGCCGGTGCTTGCTCATGAACATCACGGAGCAGACCTTACAGAAGAACAACTACATGCCCCAGTCGATGCCGTTCTCTGGATCCATATCACCCTCCAAGCTATCGTATGGGGTTTCATATTCCCAGTAGGTATGGTCCTTGGACTTGTGCGAAGTAGATGGCATGTTCCGGTACAAGTACGTTGCAATGTTTTCCTTGTGATTCTCTTCTGATCAAGGAAATTACGTACAGAGTCTCGCCTTTGCCCTGACTTTTGGTGGCATAGTCCTCGGCCATGCACATGGCGGTCGACAGTTCCCTTCTTCTATCCACTCCCATATCGGATCATGGATTTTGGTCCCTATCTTCGCCCAGTTGGGCCTTGGAATCTATCTCAAGCTTCATATTCATGAACGTACCCTACGACCATACGCTGTGCGCGCCCATGGCATCCTAGGACGTATATGGCCCATTCTTGGTTGGGTACAGGGCTTGTTTGGCGTTATCACGCTAAGGGGATTCTGCGGGGAGGTGGGAGCTGGACAATGTGCTGCGCACTATATCATGGTAGGTCCACGTGTAATATGACCCCTTTCGGACAGTGCTCATTCAAATCTTCAGGGAAGTGGATTCATTGCCTATGGTATGATAATGGCGCTTTTACTCGTTGTCGGGGACAACTGGGTCCGCCGCAGCGGCCGTAGCCCAGAATGGTGGGATTCCTGGGTGATTATGCTTTGGGTGCGTCTATCACGGATCACGGACGTACAATGTGCCCGAGCTCAATATGTTACAGGGCATAGTCAATACATTCACGGAGCACCACGGTGGTGAATGGAGTGTGAAAGATATGCAGCATACGTACGTCTGTTCCGAGAATTGTGTTGGTCAGGTGATTAACCATGCTTATGCAGGATTCTTGGGATACTCTGGTGGGCAGGGGGCGCTCTTGGCATCTTCCTGTCTCGGAATAATCAGGTACCTATCCAGTCGATTTTATTGCATTGTTGAGCTTGTCTCTGCATACAGCGAAATGTTGTCCCTGGCGTGATGTTCGTCTTTTCGCTTTCTCGTACTGGTCGATGGTCTGATAAGTGCTTAGTATAATATTAACAGGATGGGCTATGTCCGACCATGCCCAGGCTCTGATGTTGTCCACGAAGGTAAGAATCATGTCAGGTTGCATATACTCACCATCCGTGTGTACTGATCCTGGTCATATTCTCAGGTTCACTCCATGTTTGGATACTCGTTGATGCTCGCCGGCTTTGCACGTGTCCTTGAGGTTTGTTTCATACCGCTGCCATCCTCACCCCTATCGGAGAGACCTCCACTGGATGACAATGATTCAGAACACACCCTGGCACCCTCTGCGCCCAAAGATACTGGTGTTGCCGCGAAACTGAATGCCGTCCGGGCATTCAGGCACCTGCCACCATTTGTTAGTATTATTTCTGAACGATTGCTGTGCAAGCACTCATCGTAATATTTAACAGTTACTGGTTGCTTCTGGGTATGTTGCCACTATGGCATAGCCATGCTTGGTTCTTAACTGTGTATCCAGGTTACTTTTTATGTCTGCTACGGACGAGGAACTCGAAGCTGCTCACGAGGAAGGGACAGATCACGTCACATATGTACTGTCGATGTATAGGTGGGTGCCTTTATGAATTCGCGTTAATGCTTGTCAGCTTGGTTCTCTCACAGTATCGCGTTCCTGTTTTACCTCCTCACTGTCTTCTTGCTGCACCTTTACTCCACGTCTGGGCGGAATGCGTCGTCTGCGCAGCAGCCCAATGTTGTTTTTTCCGCCGAGGGCATTGAGCTGTCAAACACGGATGCAAGTAAGTGGTATGCGCCTCTATCAAGGGAGGAAGGGACATCGGCAGCAGCGCATGTACTTGGAGAAGATGAAGATGATTGATGTCTCGATGTCATGCCTTGGTCGTAGTACTGGATGACTTCGTGCGGTGTTTAGATTGTCAGTTTTAAATTTAATCTAAAGTATCTCATCAAATGGCCGCGTTCTCGCCTTTGCCGTTAGCTTTGCAATTGGTTCCCCCCATCGTGCAGACAAATGGGGGTCCGTCGTATCCAAGCCTGCTTTATTTTTCATCGTTCGATTAGTCTCAAGTTTTTCGATTAACAGGACCTGTATGAGAAATACCTCGATGTTGCCCAGGTATGTTCTATCGTAACCTTATTTATCAATGGGGCTAAAGCGTCGCGGAGAGTTCGCGCACTTATCTAGGATCCTCGCGATGTCGCAGCCCCCTCGTCGTACTTGCTCGTTTCCTGACCAAATCGCGGGAGAAAATAGGAGATGCATCCTGGACTATGTCACGGTATGGTCTCATTCAAGAATCATGTCTCCCTATCACCGATAACTGGGGACCTGACGCTATCGCAAAACACCATCAGACGTGTCGTGATATCGGCAAGAAAGAATCATTTTCAGGCCCGCATGTCATGCCGATACGTCCACGCATGTTATCGCGCAGCAACAAACATAGCGGTGAGCTCGAAAGATGCTGTGGTACAAGTTGGACATGTGCCATTTAGAGGGCCAGAAATGTGAACGACAAAGGAACTCGGCCTTGTACATGAATGTTGTCACTGGGATGCTAGGTCCGACTGCATGAGAGCAGTAAAGGACATATTGGAATTGGGACAACGTTTTCCAGTTTTTGAACAGGTTGGACATATATGCATCATGATTCATGATCATGATCATCAGATGATCGGGCTCGGGAATGTAGCTTATCTGATAGAACTCTTGGTTGGAGATAACGCGCTGGCTTCGGTGACATCACTTGTGGGTCTACATGGAGTTGTACGACCAGTAGAGGGATACCGAAGTGGAATGGTACAGGGTTTTGAGCCGTCGAGGACGGGATTGAGCAATGAAAAGTCCAATGTATCACCGCTTTTTGGACATTGTAACGCTCGAGGCATTGCATGAAGACCGGAAACACAAGGACAACGGTCCAGCAGTACGCGTAGGGCTGTTCTGTACGAGAAGCTATCTCGGAGTTATGTACCCGAAAAGGCTGTTTCCAAGTATATAGTGATCTGTGATCGATGATCGGGGAGTATGGAGCGTGACGCGTCGTGACACACCGACGTGGCCCGGGGTAGTCGTGGAAACGCTATCTCTACACCAACTCAAAAAAATTCAATGGAGTTCGCATGAGAAGATAACAAAATTTAAGGTAACAATCAAGTGGCACTCGAGACAAGGGCTCGTATATTCGCTGGCTCGATTATATGAGATTTGATGAGGTAGATAAGGCTACAGGAAGCCTCCAGCAAATCCAATAACTCGCATTGGCTGATCACGAAATAATTTGGGAGTAGATGGTTTCCTGGGGCAGACTCGTCATATGGATTGACGCGTTCTTGCGGAGGCAAAGGTGGGAATCTCATTCCCATGAATGTCCCGGCCCGACTGCATACCGGGTGCGCAATAAGTAAGTTTTTCAACTCTGTGCTCCTATGAGGATTGGCGCTAGCGCTCAGCTGACAGCGCTCCTCACAGTGTCACTGCACGTCACCATACCAATCAATATACAAATTACCAGGCTTCACCTTGACGCTATATCTCTCGCATTCATTAATAGGCTCGTGATGATCCCGCGCGCGCCGGATAGTGTTGAAATGTTCATATTACGGTCTGAATACGATGGCGGCGCACTGCATTCGATGACTGTAAGGACTATGATGCGCGTGGGATTGGTCCATGTGCGCGTACTGAGCCGAATGATTTAATTTAGAGACGCCTGTCATGGCTCAGCTGGACTCAACGGAGTAGCGAGTTAGATGAGCTGTCATTGGCAATACTGCGGCGCATCGCCCGCCGGTTGTTACTGGCTCAATGAAGGGAGGGAACTGGGATTTCTTTAATGAGCATCTGGCAGGCATAGCAGCTCCGGGGCAAGCGGGGTTCATTTGGCAACTCGGTAAGGCTTTTGTGCCACTTTAACGAACAGAACGTTCTGATATCAACTCCACGGACGATCTCGGAGGCTGTGACATTATGACATTCATTGAGTGTTCAAGGAACAACATCATGATATAGGTAGTGAAAATCGCTATACGTTCAACGTGGGGGAAGACTCGGATAGCCTGAAGGAGTAAATGGTGACGACTTCCTTCCATTAATTTGAGGGTACTCCACATTAGAGGCATTTTCAAACGATGTCAGTGACTCACACGGGTTGGCATATGAAAAGCGGATAATCAGGTGAGCCGGGACCTGCCTGAGAGTTGCATCATGCGGCGATTGTACCTACCGCACTTTGTTGGCGTAGTAGGCCGTAATAGGCAGTTTTTACCAAAATATTTCTATCGAGATTTTTAACTTGTGAGCCAACTAGAAGCCCGGAGAACTTCATTAATACTTGGGTATTACGCAGTACTTGGTACTCACTGCACTTGAAGCGCTGTTTCACCTCCAGTAAAGCTCCCCAATAGCCATTGGGCCGCGAGCCTCAAATTGATATACCGATTCTAGCACGGCCTGTTTAGTACTTACCAGTAGTACTGCTTGCGCCACCTGCAACCTGAAGATGATCCGACTCGGCACATGGAAACGATGATATTGTTTATCGCACCACGAGAAAATTTCAAGGTCTCCGATGTCGTCGTCGAGCCTATTATCAACAGAAGGGTGATTTGGGAGGCTCAGTCAAGCTGAAAATCGAGCTTCGAACAAAAGTCAAAGGCTCAAAGCTTCTGCTAGGTACCCGTCAACTCAAACCTAGAACAGGCTGGTTCAGATGAGGAACACCTTCCAGATTTAACTCGAGTCCACTATATTGGGAACTTCCGAACAACCCGGTAAACTCCGGGCCCGACTGAGAAGTCGCCCAGTGCTCACCAGTCTTCCTGTAACATCATACACAGCTACCCGTGTACGTATTGATCGTTATGTCGGACGTGTTCGCATTCTTGACATGGCTATTAATTGTCGGTAAACAAATTGCAGTAAAACTTCCTATCAACATGTCCACCATTATGGTTCCTATCTAATATTTTCTGATCCGTATCAGGCACCACTTGACACCACGCTGTGCTGTGTCTCCCTACCATACTTAATGGCACACGAGCCGAATATAAATCCCCTCCTCTGAACCCCCCCTTCATCTCAGTACGCTATTATTTGGCACAATCCCCCTCGTTGACTCCATCATGAGTAGCGAGGACCACAAGTATGATGTTAATAGCGTCGAGAAGAACCACCCCGACGTTGGAGTTCACGTCGTTGCTGACGGAAGGCACCAGTTCGATGTCGCTTCAATCGACTTGGTACAGCGTCGACTCAAGCAACGCCATGTTCAGATGTATGTCTATCTTTATTTTGTTATAGCCAGCTCATTGATTTTATTAGGATTGCTGTATGTCGTGTCACGGTATTGCCCTTGCAAGTTGACTCACGAAGAGTGTAGATAGCTGGAACACTCGGCACAGGACTTTTCCTGGGTTCTGGGAAAGCTCTCAGTGGCGCAGGCCCCCTCGGTGCCCTCATCGCATACGCACTCGTAGGCTCAGGTGGCATACTCGTACGCTCGCACGCCCTTTCATCAAACCTGTCTAATGCTTTTTAGATCGCTGTGTTCTATCGGTGAAATGACGTCTCATGCCCCAATTTCAGGGACGTTCCCCCATTTTGGTATGTGGGATAGTTCCTATCATTTGAAATGTGACATTGATCGACGCAACTCAGCCGCACGATGGGTCGACCCTGCACTTGGTTTCGCAGTAAGTATCAACTTCCTCGATTGAAGTGCGCTATCGCTAATTGATTGCTGTCCAGGTCGGATGGGTAAGTCAACTCCCTCGCGGTCCATGCCGTTTCTGACAGTCATCGCAAAATTTTCAGAACTACTTTTATGTGAGCTAATCATTCGTCCCTGCACGTAGCAATGTACTGATCGGATCCACAGACCAACGTGTATGTCTATTTTTGGTCTTCTTGGCATCACGTTTACACGTAATCAGGATAACTGTGCCGGTGGAAATCACGGGCGCTCAGATTCTTATCACTTATTGGGATTCCAATGTGAGCCAAGCAAACAATCGGTTTTCAACCATGTTGATGAAGCTTTATCATGTAGCCGAATCACGCTGGTATTTACACCGCAATTATCATTGTTTTTGCTTGCGCAACGAACATCTTCGGTGTACGGTATGTGGCATTTATGCTCCGTGTAGTGCATGCTCACAACCTTCCCTCAGGTATTTTGGCGAAGGTTAGAAATAGCTATTTTTGAAGCTGCTCCAGTCAAACTCAACCATATAATCTACCAGCGGAATTCTTCTTCTCGATCATTAAACGTAAGCTTAATTCCTAATGCTAGCGTGGTATATCCGCCTTAACTACTATCCCAAGTCACGATGATCACCGGTCTCATTCTTGTTGGTCTGATCATTGATCTTGGCGGTTCACCAAATCATCACCGGCTGGGCTTCCAGGTCGGTATTAAAATGAACTGGAAATGAACCATTTGTCCTGACAATGAGGGTAGTACTGGAAAAATCCCGGTATTTTCGCAGGTGCTGGGCTAGAACCACAGCATATTGGCCTGGACCGCTTCTTGGGCCTTCTGAGTGTTATTGTTCAAGCATCATTCTCATTCCAAGGCATGGAACTCGTCGCAATGTAAGTATACCCTTCCCTTCCATCAAAAGAAGTTCATTCATCAAATCGATTTATAGCGCTGCTTCCGAGACCGAAAACCCCCGCCGGAACATCGCGAAAGCCGTCCGCAGGGTATTTTCCGTATTTTAGTTTTCTATGTAAGCCTTTATTATTTTGGTTGGAATAATGCAGGTCCTGATGGAGGGTGCCCGCAGATCCTCGGTATCTTTATCACGGGTCTTATTGTTCCTTACAACGATCCCAACTTACTCCAATGTGAGTTCTCACTACTCATGCTTTACAAGGCAGGTCTGATACATTCCTCACAGCCACGGGTACTGCTGCTCAGTCTCCCTATGTCATTGCCATGACGAATGCTGGAATTAAAGGTAACATTCACGATAATCCGGACCCGATCGTTGTTCATGTTTACACGGACAGTCTTACCAAGCATCATCAATGCCGGTGTCATGACGAGTGCATTCAGTGCTGCAAATTCCTTCCTCTTCTGTTCATCTCGTATTCTGTACGGTCTTGCTCTCCGAGGGCAAGCACCCAAGATTTTCGCAAGGTGCACGGACTCTGGACTTCCGTTCATCGCTGTTGCATTCTCTGTGCGTTGTCTTCATGATCATCGAACTATTGCATGGCGCTGATTACATATAAAGAGCATATTTGCATTGCTCGCGCTCATGAATATCAAGTCTGGTGGCGCAACAGTGTTCAAGTAGGTGTGCTCCTAGTGGTGTAAGATCGATACTCACGTTTGATTTAGCTGGTTCGTCAACCTCTCAACTGTGGGCGGCTTCTTCGGTTGGGGATCTATCAACTTGACCTACATATTCTTCCGTAAGCCCATCGTCCGCCTATCTCCCTTTCCAATCCAAGTCTCATAAAATATGCAGACCGCGGAATGAAGTACCAAGGCATTGACCGCAAAAAGCTCCACTACTGGAACCCCCTCCAAGTACGTACCCTCTACCGATACGCGGCTCCGCCGAGTGCTGACACTACCTCCAGCCATGGCTTGCGATCTGGGGATTGAGCTGGTGCATTCTCTTCATCCTCGTCAACGGCTTCGAAGTCTTCTGGACTTTCACCGCCTCCGGCTTCCTCACTGCTTGTGCGTCTGCTCATTTTCCCGTGAAGTCTTGATAGACTCACAATCCCAATTACCTCTCGCAGACATCAACATACCGCTGTTCTTCGCTCTTTACTTTGGCTGGAAGTGGATGAAAAAGACAGAGGTCTGGAAACCAGAAGAGATGGACTTTGTGACGGTAAGTGTCTTGGCGGCTACTCTTTTACTCGATCTGACGCGTGAGATTAGGGTATTCCCACCCCAGAGGAGACAGAAGGGCCATACTACCCTCCCGAAGGTTTCTGGCAAAAACTTGCCGAAATCTTGTTCTGAGTGTTGTTGTACGGATTTAGTCACTGTCCCCGGCTCTCGTTTGGTCAGAGCTGTAATTCCCCCTTTTTTTATTTTGGATGTGTAGCGATGGATGGCTTGTCTATGTTGTGTTAAATACCTGTAATGGTTTGTTGAGAACGAAACGATTACGCTCTTTAAAATGTCTACTGTGCAGTGTGGCATTGAATATATCATAATCCATCGCTAGTTTGAATGATGCTAGGCACCGAAAAGCACATCGTCAAGGCTCTTCTTAGATTATTCGCCCGATTGCGGACGGGTGTGATATCTCGAAATCTACAAATCGTTGAACGCGATATCACTTCCTGCCGTAGTAGTTTTGTTACATGGGCATTTATGTACATTCAAGGGCCATCTGTGCTGAATCGAGATATACGGACATGTTGGCCGTGTTTATAAAATGAACCGGTATCACGACCTCAAAAAATCTGACACCTGTCGGATGATTCAATGCATCGACAATGTGTCAAGCTCGACGACAACTCGACGGATTCCGGATGACGTTCGTCCCGGTGAACTCACGTCACCGCCATTTCCGATCAACGGGCCACGGGTGCCTTGCCTCAAGTGGTCAACTTGAAGGATACTACTTATATCATAATACTAGCGTATTCCCTGGTGCCTGTATTGCGACTGGTTGATGTAGATGCGAAATTCTAGAACATGATAATATTAGCAGGTGTTGGCTGTAGGTAGGCTAGGCCCAGTAGAGACATGTTGGAAATGCCTCTATGTTGACCAGTGGCAGGCTGGCTAATCATATATACCACCAATACCAATTGGCAGCTTAGTTGCGGATCAACCCATCGCTGATAGTTTGAAACCCGAGCACAAAACTGGTGGCAAAGGGATGTTTTGTGATGTTATGTAGTATTTGGCACCGCGCCGAACGCACACGTGCACGTCGGCGGACTCGAGACGTCGTCATCCACATCCGAGATACTTGACAACTGCACATCATGTCTACAGCTCTCATTCTAGGCGCAACAGGTGCAACAGGCAGACTTCTCCTTCGCGAGCTTCTCGCAAACGACCAATGGTCCAAAGTCGGCGAATATGGGAGACGAGTAACTCCCGAAGCTGACCTTCCCCAGAATAGGGGCAAACTGGAGCAGAAAACAATCAACTTCGAGAATTTGGAAGCAGCAGGGCTGAAGGACGGACGATGGGATGTCGTGTTCGTCACCCTCGGGACGACTCGTGCGAATGCAGGGAGCGCAGAAATGTTTGAGAAGATTGACAGAGAGTGAGTGGAGTTCTTTTTTTGTCATACTCGATTTCATCTCATGTGTCATATGCAGGTATGTGGTGAACGCTTGTAAGGCTGCAAAGACAGATGATCCGGAACATCCACAACGTGTTGTGTATCTGTCGGTGGGTTTCACCCAAAACACGTAAT
>JABBWF010000341.1:0-33152 GCA_016647645.1 Suillus variegatus
TGCATGAATAACCCCATTAGATGCTTCAGCTCAAGTCATGGGGTTGGTATGACATATTACCATGCAGTAACCTTGTCGTTCATTTTTGATGTGAAGACATATTCAAGACTCATGCGCTGAGTCTGATAGAGCCTAGAACATTCATTGTGAGTAAATTGACCGACTTGACCCATCAGTTTGGTTTGCCAGGCTTGCCTCCGGCCAGCGTACTTTGAAAGGAATTAATTTTAAATTGCAAGTACTTGACTTTGCACTGCAAGAAAATTCAGTGGAGTAGGATTCAGTGCTTTCAAGCTTGTCCTGTGGTATGCACCTGCAGCACACTTAGCTTTATCTGAACCTTGCCCACTGCTGATCAGTGCATGAGTATTGTTTTGTTAGTTGTTGGTACTGCCAAGAACTCAGTTTAGAGCCTGGTATGTGCTGGCTCATCACCAGGTAGCCCAGAAAATTTTGAGTTCGAATAGCATTCTCAGGTCACCGGCGTCAACTTTTGAAAAACTCAAAATAGGTACACAACTCTAGACTAAATTCTAATATAGGATTCAATGGTCAAACAAAATGACTAGGTAACCTCAGGGGGGTGCACAAAGTTCCACTCCCTTGTTTGGTGTGTGAGTCGGAATAGTCCATTTACTTCCCTGAGCACTTTGAACTTCAAGGATAAGAAAGGAACTGTGACACTGAATATTTTCCATTGATGATGACCTCCGCACTTGGGCCAATTCCTGCATCCTTCTCCCCCATTAACCATGAGTACCAAGGCAACTCATGTAATATTTTGCCAGGGTTGGTGCTTGCCTGCATGGCCTATTATGAGTTGTTGGAATGTATTGCAAGGAGCACGCACTCATTCTGATCATTTCAATGAAGTTGCAATCATTCATTTGGTAGTCCAAGCTTTTCTTGCAGTGTGGAGTTCCCATTCCATGGGCGGCCAGCAAGATAATATTTAATGGTGCCCATAATGTCTCCATGATTTTGCCATCAATCCATGTGGTGCCCTCAATGAAATTTGATGCATATCTCACATAGCAACTGTCTTGATGGCCATGCACATGCCACAGTCTGATGCCAGGGATAATATCCAGTTCCTTAGGTATCTCCAAGATAGCACTCTTGGCAATGCAGTTCTTTAGATGCTTGTGGTACTGACAGTTGACATCATAAAAGGTCAAGACACAGCGGATTTCGACACACCTTTCTCCTTTCTAAAAATCCACCATGGTGTGAGAAACAAAATAGCCATGCCATGCACAGGTGCAACCGCCGATGCCGGTTGCTTCTAATCTGTGATGCGATGCATTTGCCTGATTCACCGCGCAGTGATTGTTGCATTCCGATCATTGAATGGTGTCTTGTGCAACAACCAAATGCTCCTTGTACAAGGTGTCCCCTACCACAAACCCATGGCTGTCCATGAGAGACACCTCATTGCTGGGATTTATTGCATGGAGATGCTTGGCCTTGAAGTTACCATCCATGACAAGCGATCTGGTGTATAGCCAACTTGGAGTTTATAAATATGACCCTGTGTTCACATTTGAATCCGCCGTGTGTTTGCCGACAGGCAAAGTGACATTAATTCCTGGCTGGGGACACGCCGGACAAAGAGAGCTATATCACCAGGTTTGACTTCTTTTTCCTCATGGCCGAAGCCATTCCATTTGAGAAGCTTGAGTTTTCTCCATTGTCTCACCACCCTCATGAGCTCCCTGTACTGGTCCTGTATTTCAATTAGTGACATGCTTGGCGAAGGAAGAATGCACTCACCAGCACCAAATGCAGAAACATGGTCGTTGTCATCCTTCTTAATTTGCTGTAGTAGTTCATTGCCGAGGTTCCGGACTCCAGGTTGCTTCCATTGGGACAATGTTCATGGGGCTGGGATTGAGGGAGTTGCTGCTGCGAGTGTCTGGGATGCATATGTGGCCCCAAAGGTATGTCATTATGATAAAATATACTGCGACACTATCAACTAATATTGAGTTAGTCATGAATTGTAATGCGCCCCTTTCGCAACAAAGGGTGGCCTCTGTACAACGACATGCAGGCCATCTTAGGGAAAAATAGCGGTGCTTGTGGATGTCACTCCTTCCACCCTGCTACTGCAGCCCCCGCCTCTATCACTGTAGATGATGTACTTGATGGTCCAGATGGAGCCCTTGATTTTCTCAACATGGACGTAGGGGGCAGTGTCTCTGGCACCACTCCTGGTGGCTCCCAGTCCAGTAAGCACCTGCGCACAAACACTTTGCCTGACTCTCTTGAGACCACATTATACAATTCTGGTGACATGTCCTGTCATCCTAATAGTCACGAGTCGCCATCCCTCCCACTTTCAGCAACACTAGTAGTACCATCATCCCAGGTACCTGCCTTCAAGAAGGCTCGAGTCTTGATGCATGCCAGCAGCACACACATGGGCATGAGCAGTGCTGCCAAGATCGCTGCAAAGATCACTCCAGCAGCTGCAGTGATGAATATGCAAGATAGTATTCCATAGTGCATGGCTTGCTTCACAATGACTCCATATAATTAAATTCATACACATTGCATGCTAAAATATACAACAAGCAGAATTATGTAAGAAGAGGCCTGCATACGGTGGGAGTCCTGGACTGCCACATCTGATACTCAGGTGATTTTGAGGCCTGCACACATGGGAGTCCTGGACTGCCACATCTGATACTCAGGTGATTTTGAGGCCTGCACACATGGGAGTCCTGGACTGCCACATCTGATACTCAGGTGATTTTGAGGCCTGCACACATGGGAGTCCTGGACTGCCACATCTGGTACTCAGGTGGTTTGAGGCCTGCACAAAGTGGGAGTCCTGGACTGCCACATCTGGTACTCAGGTGGTTTGAGGCCTGCACAAAGTGGGAGTCCTGGACTGCCACATCTGATACTCAGGTGGCTTTGAGGCCTGCTCATGGTGGGAGTCCTGGACTGCCACATCTGATACTCAGGTGGTTTGAGGCCTGCACAAAGTGGGAGTCCTGGACTGCCACATCTGATACTCAGGTGGTTTGAGGCCTGCTCATGGTGGGAGTCCTGGACTGCCACATCTGATACTCAGGTGGTTTGAGGCCTGCACAAAGTGGGAGTCCTGGACTGCCACATCTGATACTCAGGTGGTTTGAGGCCTGCTCATGGTGGGAGTCCTGGACTGCCACATCTGGTACTCAGGTGGTTTGAGGCCTGTACACGGTGGGAGTCCTGGACTGCCACATCTGATATGCATGTTGTTTGAGGCCTGTACACAGTGGGAGTCCTGGACTGCCACATCTGATATGCATGTTATTAAGGCCTGCACACGGTGGGAGTCCAGGACTCCCATATGTTATGTTATGTTATGTTATACCTGAGTAATAATCAAAAACTAAGAAAAATTGATCCTAGGTGGATCCTAGGGGGTCTCATAACCATACTATCACAATCTCGTATCCATTGTTTTATCCTGAAATATAGATATCGATCCAACGCTTCGAATTTAACGCCGCAGAAACACACCCAAACGCACTACTTGCCCTAACCCGCACGCACGACCTCTTCCGCTCATATAGCGCCCGTATCACCCTCCACGCCGCACACCTTGCACATGCACTCGGAGACACCGAACGTGCAGGCGTATGCTATCGCGTCGCAAAATCCGTATATGACGAACGCGATGCAGGCGCTGGGCATGTAGGCGCTGCTGCATGCGCTGGGGAAGCACTATTACGCATCAGACTACGTGCTCAGGCTCACGATGAGAACTCGAACCCTGGTGTGAATGAAGACGCTAGTACTGACAAAAGCGACTGGTTGGATGCCAAAACGCATGCCCTGGCTAGGTCTGCGATTCAGCGGTGTCATGGAGTGGGAGGGACGCTTGAAGCAGCCGGGAGGGTGGTACAGGCAGCTGTAGTGGATGCAAGAGGGGAGATTGTTGGTGCAAAGTGCGTCTTAGTTATTCTTTATATCGCGCCAAAAATCCCAATAACTGATTTGTACTTACAAATTGATTCTTGGCACAGATCACACCTAAAATCTGCGCTGTCTTTATTGATTTTAGCAGGTGAAAACCATCTCTGCGTGTTGCTCCTCACGCAAGTGGGCGCACAGTATTTGCATACAGCACCTGCGCATGCTATGGAGACGTTGGTAGTATGCGCGACGCTTGGCGCTGGGATGGGCGCGAAGTAGAAGGATGTGAATGGTGTGAAAGGTGGATTTAAAGGAAAGGAGAACGAGAGTGACGCAGATAGTAGCGATGGCTCATTAGGCAATGTCCCACTTCGCCTCTGGGTCTGTGAAAGATTTCTCGGTATGTTGCCTTTCTTTTACGTAGTTCAGTGCTGACAGGCCAGCACAGAGATATTTAAGCGCGCGAACAAGCCGCACCGAGTGGCAAAGCAGGAGGTGTATAACGCCATGTATCGGAGTGCGGTAGAGGGGATGATGGGGAGGGCGAGGTGGTTTTCTGCGGTGGAATCTGATCATGCTGGAATGGTGCCTACCAACGGGGAAGACGTCAAAATGCAGAGTCTGGATCCAGATCAGGATGTTGAGATGTAGGTGCCTGCGCCTTTCGTTCGTTTGAGGGTGATAAAGGGCGACTTATCTTGGACGTCGCAGTTTCCGGCTGACTGGACTCACCTTGCTGGAAACGCTTAAAGTTATTGATACTCGCAACATATTCAACGTCTGATCACATAAAGTTTACATTGCCATCGTATAGCATATCAACCAAGTATTACATACAATAACACAGGCACGCTTGCAAAATAATACCAAAGTCCGAGTTTTTCAAGTAAATCATTGTATAGTCATTGCATTATGGCTGGCTTACTACTCCTGTCCGAAATGCCTTCCGCTGCAAGGTAAGTAGCACTCTAATGCTCTGTTCTCCCTTCGATGTCTTCCTCCCAAAAGTTAACGGTGATTGACTGCTCCTCCTACCAGGCATTCTCATCCCTCCGCCGTCGTATACCCACTGAGTTAAACATTAATATCTAAAGGTCCCACTGAGATCATAGTGCATTTTTGTACCTCCGATTCGTTACAGATCATGACGATCTGTCTAGTTAGCAGTTAACACAACGCCTGGATGGGGTGCGTATCCTCTCATCGATTTATATCATCCAATGGCGCACATGCAAGTGATAATAATAACGGGAGACCGATATAAATAGAACATGGATTTTAAGCGATGTTATTGGGTAGCCTGGGATAGAAAAAGAAAGGTGCGATGAGGAAAACAGCATTTTGATCAGAGTGGTGCAACAAACGCACTCTGGCCGTCTCCTCAGACCTGGGGCTTCGTGGCTCGCGGTCATTTGAAAGATCGAGATGCCCGTTGATATCTTACTATCGCTTCAGAAAGTAGATTTTGACGTCCCATGGGTCCCATGAGTCTACCTGGTCAGTGACTTGGTCGATGCGAGGAAGAATGGAGAAGAGGATGCGAGTAACAGTTTTGGCATCTGCTAAACGAGACCGGGTCAAGTTTGACGATTCTAGGGTGGTATGTTGAAATGACTCGACTGTAAAATCAATATCGCGTCTGTTGCTACGTCCAACCTAAGCAAGTAGGAACCATTGAGAGAGCACAGTGAATAGTCTGCAGAAGATGGTACCGTTTCTCCATCCACTAATTCCGGCGAGCGGACGTGTAGCCAGTTTTTCATGGCTTCCAAAAGACAATTGTTATCGAGGTTGAAGCAGAAATGAGGAAAGTCAAGCTGCAGGGTCCGGAGCTGAGTAAAACAAAAAAAATTGTGTGATCACCGTCAAAGAGCTACTCGAGGGCTTCCCGACTGTTGGACCAGGGGAGGTGTTGAAGGTCCCAATCTGCCTTGCACCTGGAGAGCGTGCGACAAAGTTGCTCGGCCTCTGTCCAAGGCAGAACACTGATTTCCGTTACAAATTTTTCTAGCGAGAAGAATTAGTGTATGCAACCGTTTTTACATAGAAAAAAGACCTGTGAGGTTACGGAAAGGTGTGAAGTTGGCAGTATCCTGGCCCAAATCAAAGGCCGATGAGGAGGCCTGCACGACTCAGTGTAAGGAGGGTAGGAAGGTTGGAAATGTTCTTCCATGCTGCCGAGTTGAGAGGTGGGCAACACAGTTGCCGCAAGCTGCTTGCACCAACTTGATACAGTTAGACAGCAGGGGAAAGTCAATTACTGTGCTATCGTCAAAAAGCCCAATGGACGAGTGCTCCAAAACAGCAAAACGACTCACGATATATTTGAAATCCAAATGAATGACCATGATAGATTGCACCGGGGCAGCGTAAGGAAAGATGTAAGTAGGAGCCTGGGGGCTAACATAACCATATGTTTAACCGAACCCATTTACAAATATCCTATATAATCACCAGATAAGAATAAGGCGAGCAAGACTCACATGATTAATGCCTCTATTTTGAGTCCAGGATGTGCTTGCTGAGCGACGGAGGTCATCACCGTGGCGTCGGGCGCAAAATGCCGATCGACACAGCTTTCATTTGGTACAAACTAGAGATCATGACGTGGGAATATCAGACCCTGTAAATTGCTCTAGAGGTCCGATGCAGGTATCCTGCAGCTCCGCTTCCGCTTTGTTCTTCAAGGGTTCCTCGAACTCTTCGTCGTCGAGAGAGGCTTCATCTAGAGTTCGTTCCATGCAATCGATAAGCATATCGTATTTAGTAAGAACAACGATAACGGGAACTTTGACAAAGTGTGAACCCCGATGTAGCAGAGAGATAGCTATCGATTCACTTACCGTTTTCCAGCGTTCCATTACGTTTCGATTGCAATAAATCCTCCGCTCCCGTCTCTAGTAAACGTCCGCCTGCATGGAATACCTTGCATTTATTTGGTCAGTCTACCATAACGGAATGGTTGAGATAGAATCCCCACCAAACGGCGTGCAGCTGGTCTTTCAAATCAGGCATTGCTCTTCGATGGCCAATAAAATCTCGAACAATTTTGAGGTTGTCTTGTTCCCCTGGTTCAAAACCCTTGCTGCCGTGGAGAACAAACCTGTCGTTCTGAGATGAGATGAACTCCTTGTCAATGCTGGCCTCGCCTGGCTTACCATGAGCGACAATGTATCGACAGTATGAGTAGGCTGTGCTCATTGAAGCATTGCGTTTGAGATCGGAGAAAGCCGACTGCCAGATAACTTTCCTATTATCAGAATTCAGAACCTTGGGAGGGTCAACTTCAAGAACAGCGCTTTATGATCATCCTGACTCACTGAGAACAGCTCCGAGATATTTCGGAGGTAGTAGCCAGGAGCCTATGACTTTGGCTAGAAGAGATAGATTGCTCAGACCGCTAATCCACAACTTACACGGGTTCAATGCCAGACGTGGATATTTACTTCAGGTGAGGTATTCTGGGAAAGGGCAACGACGATCCTGATTTTTTTTTCATGCAACTTGATGTATTCTATGGATGCTGAGGTTGAGAGAGTGGGGAGTGAGGTGAGAGTGCAATTATTATCGTTTTACCTTGTCCCTCGCTTGCACTAGATACGAGGAAAATGTCATCTGGAACGTCTTTGATCTTCATCCCAAGAGATTCCTTGTACCGTATACGTAAGGAAAATGGATCTTCATGGGAAATCAGCCTGAGGCAGCGACTGAGGTGAGAACATGCGTCGGGGTCGAGAACTTGGAAGTTACATGGGTGAATCAAACATGCGTCGCAAACTCTTTCCTATCAGTCAGATCTTCACGCCGAAGTGACTTCCGCGCACCTAACCTAATTATAAAGGGTGACGGGGTAATGCTTGCAGGGGCGTGCCCGACGCACCAAATACATAGGCTGGGTAGAGACTCAGGACTAGAGCAGCACTGTACGCTTTCTGCCTTTAAAACCGGTGAATTTGCAGGCTTTCAGTCCATGCTGGTCCTTACACCACTTGTACCCGAAGGAGAGAGCCTGCCCTACTATCATCCTACAGTGTGACATCTTGCTTTCCGGTTCATCTCTTCCAGCATCACCACAACTTCAGATTCAGCTTCTGCACAATCGGCACTGCGCATTGAAGTTGTTCCACTCCCAGGCACGCCTACCAACCCCAACAGTCGCCTCTACCGTACAGCACTTGCACTCCTTGACACTCCACCATTACCTTCGGGGTGCATTCACTCATTATCAGAAGCATGTACAACACAATGTCCTCATACCCCGATAAATATAGCAAGATGTATATCTCAAAATACGTGAGTATGGTGACCATGAAGGGATAGTAAACACATGGAGGGAGACTGCCGATCCCTGAAGCATGTGTTCAAGGTGTGGATGCTTTCTTTTCTTTGGCCGCAATCTTCCAAGGAAATAGGTACATATAGAATACAATAATATACTAATATCGTCAACGACGGCGATCTGAACAGCCCGACGCCGTACAGCCTGATCCATATTCTTGACACCCTCGGTATTCAGCGCATTGTTGTTACGATGGTACGGCGCATTCATCAGATTCGGAGCATATAATTGAATATGTACGGAATATATGCGTTCGCACTTATCGATGAGTTCCAGATCTGTGCTCATCTAGATATCCAGAGTATTATCCGAGTCCTGCAAGACGATCAGGCGGCCGCACTCTCCGAAATAGTGTGGAGTATCTATCTGCATGACCAATTCACTCGTAAGCATCCTGATCATGAGAGTAAATTAAAGCTAGTACCTGTAGAAAGTACCGTGAATTCACTGTCGTCCATATCTACGTTTGCGTAATAGTCCTTTTCAAAGTCCTCAATAGCCTTCAGATGTTGGTGGATAAGCCCTTCGCGCGCCACCATAGCCTCCTTGTCCGTAATCACCCTGAGCACCATATGCTTTCTTGCCGCCATAATACCGTGTACCACTAACGCCGCCCACAAGGCTCGCAGCTCCAGCATGGTAGCTTGATGTGTCCTCCTCGTAGTCTGTGCCAGGAGTTGTGGCTGAAGCCGTGAGAAGTGGGTCCTTGACTTCCAAAACCGCAGCTTCAGATCCAACAGAGGACTCGAGGTCTTCACGCTGGGTAAAACATTATATAAGGATACGTGAAAAGGATGACTGGCGAACAAACGCACCGTGATACTGTCCCAGTATTTGTAGACCATCATAACACTCAACAAAACGCACAGAATGAAGAAGAACAGGTCATCCAAGTAATGCTTGATAGCGTCACAAATGGTGACGCTGAAAGCGAACAGAAGAACTTGAGCGATCGCGTAGAACGAGATTCCAAAGGTGATGTCGCAGAGGGGCCAGCGGTCGTCAAGAGTCCGGAATACAAGAACGAGCTGTAATATAGTATATGTGGGCGACGCACGGGATGGGCCAGATGAGGTAAATGACGAAGAGCGCGATAGGTTTCGTTGGGGAGAATGAAACAAAAGATTTGAACGTGGCGATAGCGATGAAGAATGATGCTCCGAAGACGGCAAAACAACATATCGGATGGAGCCAAAGAGAGAGAGGCGTCCCGTCTTCAGCGAATTGGAATCCAACGAAGCCGTTGATGAGCAGACAGCAGTAGGCAGCTGCTACTAGTCTCTAGATCTGCAGCAAACCACTACGTACATTTGGTATAAGATCGTCACATGATTTTGCATGATAACTCACAGGATAGCTGACGTCTGAAGTCGGAATGATTCCCGAGTCTAGGAACATGGCGAGAAGTTCGATGACCATGTACATCCAAGAGAACATCGCAGTCTCTTTTCGTCCCACTGCAGTGTACTTTGAGCGAATACAGTAGATCATAGTTGCAGTCATGATTATTGCGACGATGTGGACAAAACATGTAGCTAAGCCTATGAAAGTCAGCCTTGATCGGTAAGTACGCCACATTCATGGTCTTGGAATAGATACAAGGCTGAAAGATGAGGGTCTGGCCGATTTGAACGTTGCGTGAGTAGCAAGTAGGCTCTATGCCTTCTCCAGAGGTGCCCATCAATGGACAAATGACGAGAGCAGCCGTGCTGCACACTCCATCGAATGAGCCAAACGTGATAGCCATGGCTCCGTCTAGATATGAGAAATTAAAGGAGTGTTGTCGATAGGTGAATATCGGGTGATATTTGGTGTATGCAGCGGCAGGGCCTTGGCCTGGTTACGTTCAACGTGCTTTGTGAAGAGATTGAACAAAAGCGAGCGAAATGTGATTAGTTCAAACTATTCAAACTAAATATCTGGCAAGTCTTCAGGTAACTGGCCTGCAAGTAAACCACCCGGCGGGTATTGTGTGAAAAGACAGAGAGCGGGCTCGTCGCCCTACGAGTACCTGGAATACAAGTTCGGCACGGTACATTTATCAAATAGTTCTAGCCTCGATTATGTTTTACATAAGGTCAAGACTTATAACGGCAGAAATCGCTTCGTTATCCCATTCATCGTCCGCATGTTAGTAAGTATTATCGAACTCTTATCTGCGATTGTCCTCACTAATGTTTCATAGTCCCTACCAAGTCCCTACTACATTTGGCTTGGTCGCTCACGTTCGTGTGATGTATCTCGTTTCTGTCATGCCTTTTGCAGTCGAAGGGGGCAACATGCTTGGCAATTCTTCGCCCGCATCTTTTACGACTATTAAGGATTCAGAAACTATTCCGCCACTCGAGATTGGTGAACCTGTTCTGAATTTGCAGGCTTCTCACGCAGACGCACTTATCACTGTGACACCACCTTTGAGCTCCTTCCACTATCATCTTGGAAAGGTGAGTCAATGTGTTATGAAATCTACGATGAAACTGACCATGGACTAGCCTTGGAGGCTTCTGTACTATGAGCAAGCAATACACCAAGCGTCCAGAACGTTCATATACTCTTTTACATGGGTCTGTTGTTTTCTTTTTATATTACCTGCCCCCGGACGCTGAACACTATGTTAGGAGGATCCGGAGGTGGATATGAAGTATCTCGATCTTGGTCCTGAGGACTCGATGCTGGTGATCACATCAGCAGGTGGCAATGCTTTGCATTACACTATAGCAGCGCACGCCAAGAGAGTACGTGGATCGATGAAGCATCATCATTTGTGTGCTAATATCTATCTTGAAGATTCATTGTGTGGATATGAATCCTTGGTATGACCAACTACCTTCCATTGTGTGGCTCGACTGACTTTTCGCCATATAGTCAAGGTCATTTACTAGAGTTGAAACTGGCAGCCGTACAAACCCTCGAGTACGAAGACTTCTTTTCCATGTTCGGTAATGGACATCATCCCAAATTCCATGCGCTCCTTGACTCCAAGATCGCTCCCCTTCTCTCTTCAATCGCCTATCAATTTTGGCACATCAACGATGATGCTTTCTTCAAAGCCTTCTATTTGAAAGGATACAGCGGCTGGGCACTACAGCTCGCCAGAATCGTCTTTTCAATCGCCGGAGTATCAAAAGATGTTGAAGCTTTGTGCAATGCGGGCAGTATAGCTCAGCAAGAGCAGATCTGGCGCGAAAAGCTAAGACCCGCCCTCTTGAATTCCATCGTCATTGCCTTGCTCAAGAGCCCGATATTCTGCTGGAACGCACTGGGAGTGCCCCTCAACCAGCGCCGCATGGTCTCGGACGAAGGGTCCATGTATGAGTTCATAAGAGATGCCCTAAACCCTTCACCATTAACGTATTCCTTCAAGGATGGCGCATACTTCTACCCATTGGTAAGCTGGGGATCTTTGAGTTTTTACTGCGCTTACAGGACGTTATCGGACACTTCTTGGGCACTACACACCATCCTCCTGCCCAGAATATCTGACACGCTCCAGATTTGAGGCTCTCAAAGCTAATAGTGGCAAAGCTACCGATGCGTTTAGACTGCACACTGATTCGATATATAATGAAGACGCGGCGTTTAAGTGAGCCTCATTGAGCGATCCCTGGCTGGACCGCATGTTCAAACCAGACATATGCGTTTCGAGGTTGGATGCACTGTAACGTAAAAAACATCAGCGAAGAAATGTGTCGATCATAAAAGCACAGCGTACCAAGACCCTCTCCTGCCATTAGAATCGAAATGATCGACGCCAACACAACTGCTGACGTCTGAATAAATTGCACTGGTCGCGCTGGTGTCGCTCCCACAGATGCTAGCAATCGAGCCGGATCTAGATAATCCAGTAGAACTGTACAAATCCTCCGTGTCCTGATCTGCCTCATTGCGAGGAAATGCCCATGCGTGCAGGTTCCCGAGAGATTCTGCATCCGGTGAGACATGTGGAGGGGACCCAGAAGTCGGAGCGCCAAACTGGAAATAAGGCTTTGGCAGGGGGCCAGGAATAGGCGACCGGAGCGCTCTAGAGCTCATTGTAAAGCGGTTGTCCGAGAGCCGGCGTGGCACGTGCGAGGACGGAAACGGTGGACGAATCTCCGGTACAAGGGAGGAACGAGTAGGCGAGAAGACATGGGGCTCTGACGCTCTATGAGCTGAAGAAGGGCGGGTGTAAGGGCTGTAGGAAGTAGAAGAGCTGTAACTTGTTGCACGTATGCTTGGCGCACTGAGGCCGGACGGTAGACGGGCCATGGACTGACACCCTGCAGGAGACATGGGCGGCCTGAGAAAGATCGCGTCATTCTTCTCCTTTGCAACGCGTGCGAACGGATGATGCATGAGCCTAAGGAGACTGACGTCCATAGACTTGCGTCTATCTGGGAAGTGGGAAGATGGCTGGTTGGTGTCTGTACTTGACGTGGACACGGTTATTGGCAGCGACCCTCTACGTGTGTTCAGAAGGTCATTATTGTCCTGCCAAGTCAAGTCCACTGGCAAATGGCGAACATATGGAGGAATTTCGGCAGGAGTGGCTGGGTTACTGTGCCAAGCTTCTGTAGGGGGCGCAGGCAGAGAAAAGGAAAACTTTGTAAGAGGACTTTCAGCTGTTGGTGATCGCTCCACTGGGTGCGGCTCTGGTGAGGGTGGTTGATCGTCTTCTGCAGGGGCGTGGGTTTTTTTGTGGGGTGGAAGAATTGGAAGAGTCATTGGGGGAGGTGTCCCTGGAAGACTGAGGCTTTTGAGGAGAGTGAGCCGAAGGAGAATCCTGCTGAGTCGAGTCCTGAACTCTTTTACGAAGAGCTTTGTCCTTTGCACGCCTAAGAATGAATGAATGAATGAATGAGTTGAATTAGAAAAGCGAGTGAGAAGAGAGCGCAACATACCTGTTTTGAAACCACACCTTTCGGTGGCATGCGAGATTGAGTAGTGAGGACGCGACGAATTGACGTTTAGAACACACCTGGACCGCACGTGGAAGCATATCAAGTTCTGCTGCTAACTTTTTACGCAGGGCAGCATTTGGTTTTGTATCTTTACGAAATATATCTTCCAGGACCTTGAGCTGTATACGAGATGTACGCCTTCTATGCTTGACCTCGTTTGGAATATAAGGAAAGAAAGTTCTGAAGGTGGGTCTACGCCTGGAGCAAACAAGGAATGGATACAGGTAGTTCCAGTGGTATACCTTGAACTTTGGTCCATTTGGTTTGGGAGGAAGTAACTGCGAGAAGGAGTAGGAAAGAGATCGACGCGATATAACGCGGAAAGAGGATTGGTGTGGGAGGGAGAGAAACGAGAGTGAGGTGTGGAAAGTCTAGCCATTCGAGGCAGAGGGGAAAGTTTGGGAGCATGAGGTCGTGGTGGACGTAGAGGTTGTCTTGGGATCCGTCGTAGATATAGATATCTCGAGTTGGGAAATGTCGTCTTCTGTGTTTGCGATGGCTAGGAGGTTGTCTGTTGGGAGGATCTCGAGTTCTGAGCGCTCGTCATCTTCGGGGTCCTGCACGGTGTTAGATGCAAGTAAAAGAGAGACAAGGCAACCGTACGTCTTTGAGTGTGATATATGGATTGTCCTAGTTATTTCTATCAAATGCAAGTCCTCTAATATTGCTGAATAGACCCATGCCTGTGAAACATCAGCATCACTGAAGAGGTCGTGTCGACAGACGTTTGTCAGACGTACCATCTTCTTTGACATCGCAATCGTGGTATTCATCCAACTTGTGCTGCGCAAGATCGTCCGCCTTCTCAAGCACATCGACCTGTACATCCCGGTCCACCTCCATCTACGCATCCTCCTCACTTCACAATACCATCAGCAAACATGACAAAGAGCCGAATCAAAATCACGCACTCGACCCATGCATCTTCATCACCATTATCATCCGCATCATGCACCTCTGAACCATCTCATACTTTTAACAGTATTCCGCGCGCGCTCCACCTCTATCCATGCATCCTCAAGCTCGATACGTGTGATGCACTCGAGTTCCTTCTCATTGAGGACGTATTTGGAGGGCTGGTTGGCTGAGATGCCGCATTTTACCCTAAAATTTGGGTAAGATATGTGGGATGTGTGGGACGGGGATTAGTTACCATGATACACAGGAGATGAGGTTGCTCATCGTTTGTGATGATGAGCATAATTTTTTGTGATCGTGACCACGTGACTACTTCCGACACGATTTGTCTTAAACTAATTGAAAAATTGGTCATGGCAAGGGGACCCCTTGCCATGACGAAGCTGCCGAAAACACGATCAACAGTTGACAACACTTGCACATGATCAGGATCACACTCACCTGGAAGGCCGCTCGCTCGCTGGGTGCCTACAGAAGTCAAGAACACGCCTCTAATCTTCTTCCAGTTCCTCCTGCTCTATCAGTTTGGTGCATCGGGCCCACCCCTGAAAGCATCACCCCGTCAGCCTATCAATTTGACCTTCACACGGAAGTCACTTCCGCACACCTAACCTGTTGATAGGTCATCCAGGTCCAATTGTCCATCTTCTCTCTTCTGCGTATTCTCGACTTGGATCAGCCCTAAATCATTGGTACTCCATGTTCAACTCCAGAGCCTGAATTGAGCACACTGCGATGACCTCAGAACCCGGCACGGACGTCATTCAGCGCCGATGGACGCAGATGTAGCTATGCACCGATTGGAGTCGGGACACAGATGGCCACACCACTGTCCAATATAGCATCTTTGAATTTCAATTATCTTCGTGGTTAATCGGTTAGTACAGCCCAAGATAGGGAACTATTAGAAGGTTCACTGTCATATGGCAGATGTTTGGTTACATGTGTCAGATTGGTCGCTCGCCCGGTCTCGGCTGGGAAGGCATTGCCACTACACGATGGCTGATCATGATAAGAACCTTATCCTCCAATTATCTTTTACTGGGTTAAATAGTACTGATATTCCTATCTGTGCGGCAGTGCACACAGGTCTTAAGGTATATAAACTGCTAGTCTAGCCTGGTGAGATGGCAAGTACCATCGAAATCAAGTCTCGCATCGCAGGCCTTTTTGCACTCAACTTTTACTGGATGTCCTCTTCACCTCAGCCACGAATTGACCGCTCTTGCACCATTTATATATTGAACGGTACTTCAGCTAATCTGACTCTTGTTGGAAAGGGAGCAACTTCGGGTGAATGGAACTATTCAACTGGTCGTGCTCCTCCTGCATCTGTGCCTCCAGGTCAGTTGAGTTCCGAGATTCTCCTCCGAGATAGTTTTGGTATGTCATCTACCTCCATATCAGGAGCTAAGACCTAATGGATGGCAGGCTTCGCTGGTAGCGAGGGATGGATGACATATAGAATCGGGAATTCACGCGAAACAATTGGGATGCGTTTTGCCTGCCCGTTTTCGTCGGATAATTGGGCAAATTGGTTTCCAGTTGGCAGCGATAAAATCACTTTAGCCTCACTCTTCCCCCTCCGATTTAATCTGACTGGCCCTTTGCTTGGTACGTAACCCCGTCATAATGATAATTTGATAGACTTGACTGGTTGCATAACTAGTGCAATTTGCTGTTGGACCACCTGGTTCCCGTATACGCCCACGCATTGCTCGTCCTCGAGGGTTTTCAGGCGATCAGATTTTGGATGATGGTGGGAGCGATGATGTGATTGACGAGATAGTGGTGACAGATATTCCTGTTAAAGAAGTCGATGATCTTGGAGCTTCCCAGTGAACACCCACGTGGTTCAGATGCATGCATTTCCATTAGCCTTTAGGACACTTACTACTAGTAGGCGCCGTCGCCTTGCTTTGTTCGGTGTTGTTAACTCATCTGTGTCATACGACTAGTAGCTAGCGTCAAAATACATTCAATCACAAACGTGCAGTCCAATCAATCGTCCAACTTCGTCGCAGCTGCCCAAATTAACCTTGAGCTTCTTTCTTCTTGCCTTTATTTGACTTTTTTCATCGTCTTTCTTCTTTGTCTTACGAAATGTGTAGTCATCAAGACGTGAAAAGAGGATGCGGAAAATGTCATTATTTGTGACCTTGCAAGCACTGGCAAGGTGACCTTTTTGTTAGAACTTATTTTCTCTGTAGCGATGATTTCTTGTAACTACGTGTCGTTGCCCTTAGAACCGACCTGTATTGTCAACTGTCTCGTATTATGTAGCATCAAGCCAGTGCCGTCGCGTCGTAAGCCTACATTCGATTGTCTATCTTCTGTGACTTATTCCATGTTTCTCGCCATTCCGATAGTAGTCATCATGGTAAGCAAACATAAAGATAGTTTACACCTTCAAAACTAACTTCAATCAGTTTCTCAGTCTACCAAATAATCTCGCGTTCGTTTGTTTTGTCCAAGTCAAGAGCAAACGTCTCTCCGATTCAGTCGTCATCCTTGACTCTAGCTGACACTCTGGGCAGTCTATGTGATGTTGCTTTTGGCATCGTGTGCGTCGCGATTTTATCCTCTGTGCACCATCAGCTGAACACGTTCACCAGGTTAAACACTCGCCTAAAACCTGAAACAATGTCCCTGCCTTGGACGGTGTTGCACTTTCGTTCCTGCCTAGCTTTGCGATATTCAAAACACCACACCAAAAGCCGTCACACCAGGTTCGTACTGCTACTAATTGTTATTTATGAGCGTCCCGCTGACTGAAGTCCAGAAGAGTATTGTGGTGGATTTATGGCGATACTGGAATGGACAGTGCAGTTTATATGAGTGAATGTCGAGTTGGCACTGACGGGCCAGTAATTTTGGGTCAGTACAAGATAGACACATGATGTACCATGGGAACTCTTCCTCAGGAAGGGTGGCTACAAACCACTGCGTGATTTTTCATCCCCCTTCTTTACACCACCTCATGGGCTCTGAAGGTTGCGGAGCGTACCATTCAGTTCGCTGATACCCTTATATTGCTTAGACGGGCCGGTCACGAGTCTACTTTGGATGACGCCGGCTTCGATCAGACCTGGTACTCTATATTTTCTTCGTCTTTTCATGTAACTACCGGCGTCGTGCGTAGGTTCTGCTTAATACCGCCTAAACTTCTGCCACCCGTAGAGTGATTATTCAAGATGGTAGATTTCATATCCATCGCACACCTCGGTGCGTTTCCACCGCTTGGAACTAGACATACATGTCTCGTCAACTAGAGACCAGGACTAATACATAAATTGTCTGACACGTAGAACACTAAGTTAGTTAATATGATAACGAACACCACAGCATGAGAATAATGCTCGAAACCGCTCACACTACAGTATAAAGCGTAGATTAGTATCCTGAAAAGGCGGTGTTAATCTGAATCTACCACACTACAAACTACAAGTGCTTACGATGTAGTGCGAGCTCGACAGTTGCGGTTTCTGTTGATAATGATGCTTCAAAATGGCCCTAACAGACTTGAGCAGTTCTTGGTAACTTTGTACTGGCTTCTTTGCTGTGCACTAAGTCAGTCTCACGCAACAAGACATAGAACTCCCGACCAACTTAAAGATGTAACGAAGGCCTGTCCATGTATGTCAGCTACAAAGAGGTGGAGAGATTTGAGTGAAACTCACGTAGCTCATAGCCCCAACAGCCATGCCACCCTGCGTTGTGTCAGCACTGGTTTGATCATCACGACAACCAGCAAATGATATCTAGACGGAAACAAGCGGCAGAAGCACACAGCACATAACGGCAGGACGTCACTTACCACGTCAGCCTTTGTGGCCTTCTCTGCTTGAGCCTGACGAGCGATATGGTTTCCCTTGAGGCGCCCATTCGAATGATACTGTAAGATGATCAGTCCCGATCTGACTGAAGCAGGTATCGTGCTCACGATGTATGGCAAATCTGGCAATGGACTTTCAGTCAGCTTTTAGCATTACGAAATAACATACTTACCCAGTGCCGTTCCGGAGTGACAAGACTAGTGGGATCAATGAGATTTGTCAGATTCCGGCACATTATGAAACGACCTCACGTCAAAGACAGCCTGGATGGATGGGGTTCTATTAGTTCCGAACAGCAAGGATTGGTTATCACTTACAGTCAGACGGCAGCCTGTTGGCAATGATTTGACCTGTGGAATCTATCAGATCAGTGCGTTTCTCCTATCGTGCGACAAGTGTACCATGATGCGGTGCATTTCCTGCATTGGAGTTATAAGCATAAACAGGTTGAAATCATAAAGTCCTCACGTCATCAACGATCATTCCGGCTTTCTTGTAGTCGACAGGGTATATGACTGTGCATGATGAAATCTAACGATGTTCTAAAGAGAAAGGAATATCCCTTTACCTTCATCAAGTCCATCAACTTCGTCCCCATCCTGATCCGGAACCTGTCCCCCGTGACCGGAGTCTAGACGAGAATGAGGATATTCGGAAATTATATCCGAAGGTTCGAAAAGATAACCTACAGTGGAAAAATAGCGCATCATGAGAATGAGCGTCATTCACAAGCCAACGCATCGCATCGAGAATGTTTTTCCTCGTTGGCATTTGCCTCAAATTATCGGTGTCATCGACCAACATTACAATATCGCCATCTTTGTAGCCCCAATTGGCTAGGGCAAGGTATGAGCATCGACGCCGCAACGGTTGACGAACAAACGTACATGTTAAAAACCGCTTTACATTGTGTGCGTCGTTGATACAGCCCCGAAGCTCGCGTCGTTGACCTTTGTAGTTGATTCCGATCTAAAAAAAGGACTCGACTCGAATTTTCAATTAGTACTATATCTTCACTCACGCAGAGTGCTTTCTTCCGCCCGGTGCATTTCGAATATTGGAAATGAACATGACCGTTATGATGCACGACCTGTTGGTGAACATGTGGCTGCGCCTGCTGCTGAGGATGAATTATAGGCTTATGTGCACTACTTGCCGAGTTTCCGCGCGATCGGTGACCATGACCTGAAGGACCTGAGTGTGGCGTTGGCGGACGTAGATGTTGTGAAGAACGTGAGCGGTGTAAATTTTGCGTACTGCTTGCGGATGAAGGCTGTGTGGGTGGTGCGAAACGGAGCTGCTGCGAGGTGGTGCGACGAATAGTCTGAGTTGCGGTAGAAGTCGGATGAGAATGTTGGTGATGTCCGTGTCTGTGAGATTGACCTTGGGTGTGAGTGTGAGTGCGAGTGTGAGCATCAGTGTGATTATTTCTGGATGACGGTTGGACATTTGATAAATTTGAAACAAACTGCGGAACGGGCATGGGTGGAGGTGTTGAACGACGAGACATTAACGGGTGAGGTGGAGGTCGAGACATATAGGGAGACGGGGGTGGTCGCGTTGCATGCGGGATTGGTGGGGGAGGTGGGCGCCCGCGAGAAGAATAGCCCTCATGAATAAGCGAAGGGAGATTCTCACGTGAATACATGCTGTGAACAATGGAGTAATAAAGCGGCAATTTGAATGAATATCATATGAACAGGAAATCTGATTTGAAGCTTACCGGGGACTGTGGGGGAATATAATGTGAACTCGTCAACACGTTCACTGCAGAAAAGCTGAAAAAAATTACTTTGGTGACACTGATCGCGGAACTTCGGGCAGACCGAGCGGTACGAATGGCTTTGGGAACGGATCATGGGATCGATGAAGTTCTCTGTGACAATCATTCTTTATCAGTAATGACTTGCTGTATCATGCAGATCGTTGCGTACGTTACTGGCGGAATTCCAGGGCTATAGGATTCACCCTTGTCTATTGAGATCGATGGAGAACAAGCGTATGATAACTCACGATGGCATTGGAAATCTAGGATTTGGAGAACGTCGCCGATCTTGGGCGGCGTCGTTGCCGCGCAGATCCCACATCATTGTGTTGACTTGGGTATACGACTTGAAGCGCGGGAAGAAGAGGAATGCAGGACAGCCTGGCATGGCAGAGATCACGGTGAGCACATTGCAGCACTAAGCTTATATAGTCTTGATGAATGCTTGGGGGACTTACAGTGAGGAGGAAACCCAAGAAGACCTGGAGAGGGAGGTTTGACAGGGAAAGGGCTGACTCGGACAAAAGAGCATCTCAGCAAGAATAGTGCCTTTATTTGACCGGACTAGGCCAGCTGCCTAAACCCGCCAAGGACATCTTGTTTTGGAAGTGGCTCGGAGACGCGCTCAGGGGCTGTGAGACCCGCGCACTGACTCGGATGGGACTCACTCAGAAAGCACTACCAGTCACCGAATTCAACCCAGCGCTGGTACTGCCGAGTAATGCAAGTACTAATGTCCTTGTTTGAAGGGCATTGTCGTTCAACGGCGATCTATATGATGATGAGTCACATGTCAATGAGATGAAATTATCAAACTAACGCTGCTACGCAGGATCCTCAGAAAAGTTAACTGAGTGTGCTCCAGAGTACGCAAGCTCGAGTGTTGTCACGACCTTAGCAGATATCTTATAGCTGCCTGCTGCAGATCGGTCAGACTGCGGAAGACTGCGGGATTGGAAAATGCACTCCGGCCCTAAATGATGGTTTCCCAGCGTCTTTCTTCTTTCTGCAATGTTCCGCGACCGGTTACCATAATATTTGTCGGGTGTACTTCTGCTCTTACTATGGCATCTCAATACGTCTTCTGCTTGTTAATAGTGCGGGCTGGATATTCCTGCCGTTGTTCGCGTCGACAATTTGTACTCTTCTTTTCCTAGCATCTGCGCAATTGTGTTGTTGAGTCTCCGTGATCGGCATGGCCGGCCATGAATGGCCCTGCAGTAAGTGCATGATAGTAGCCATCAACTCGTAGTATGCTATACCAACAGCTTCTATTATGCGATGCGGGCTTAGCTAGCCTTTGTTCTATTTTTGGGCCTTCGAGTTACAGACTGGGCTATCAGATGATGCATATCGACAAGTGCTGCAAGAACTACACGACGACCATCGTTGGCTGTATATACGACGTGTGGGCAGTACATCTAGCCCACCGAAAAACCCTTAAATTGACCCAATGTAGCACATGATAATCTGCTGCCGCGGTGCTGCGGCTGATAAATTTAACGAATTGGTTTGCCTTCTTTCGGTTGCTTCGGCATACATTAACCTTCTAGCTGATTATATGATGAACCACGATTTAGCCAATTTCCTCTTCCCTTCCGACTTCGTCTCCATTCGCCTCGGTTTACTGAGCGCCGGCTTCATTTCCCCCAGAAAATCCTGTTTTACGCATGTCCATAACGCCGAAGGCTGTTCTCCATGCTATCTGTCGCATCGTTCTCGCCGTTATTCGCATTCCTGGTCTTGTCTCACTCTGCATTCTTATAACCCTTTACACCATAACTGAGCAACGGTTTTCCGACAAGTTTTTTGCAGAAAATTATACATGGCAACCTGCTTTTCCTTCAAGTTGGAGATTCATCCTCCTCCTCATCCTCGTCGTACCCACTTTTGCCTTCATCCAAATACTCCGTCTCTTGGCTTATCGGTTTCTACTTTCCCTGTTAATCGCTCGATGGAATAAGACTTTTGGAACCGGGGACCCTTCCGACGAAGGGTACATTATGTTCTATCGAGATAGCTCTATCGGCGGACGTGAACTTTTTAACGCCGAGGAAGAAATTGCGCTCATGGAAAGCTCGGAAGAAGGTGCTAGTGTGCGCTCATCCTCTAGACCAACGTCTCCCACTCCGCGTCTGGCGCCCCATCCCAAACTGTGGAAGATAAAGCTTTTCGCATATTTCGTCCTGCTTTGTGCGAGCACATGGGTCGGAGTCCATTACGAGCAGCCTGGCGATGTACGGTACAGGGATTCTATTCGGGAAGCTGTTGCACACCCTCGAAAACAAGGCTACGGAAAGCAAGGTGAGCTCCTCCAAACTCATAAAATCGAACGCAGCTTCAAGTTATCCCGCTTCAGAGAAAATCTTCATTGCTGCGATGTTCTACAATAACGAATATGTCATCCCGTATTGGCACGATACCCTTATCAAAGTCATTCACTATCTTGGTCCAGATAACGTCTTCGTCTCTATCGTTGAGAGTCACAGTACCGATGAATCTCCGCAGCTCCTTGACGCACTAGATGCAGACCTGGCGCTTTTGGGTGTGTCACGGCGCATACTCACGAGAGATAAAGCAGTACCAAAGCCCGACGATATGCGCGGAAACAACCGCATTGAATTCCTAGCCGCTACACGTAATCGCGTAATCGAGCCCCTGATAGTAGGAGGGTATGATAGGGTTGTGTTCTCGAATGACATATTTATCGAGCCCGAGAGCTTCGTCGAGTTGTTGGAAACGAACAGCGGGGATTACGACATGGCATGTGGCCTAGACATGGGACATTTTGGGTCAGTAACATCTGACTGCTACGGCACACCCGTAATTCTAATCGTGGAAAAAGTGCATATGATATGTGGGTTCTTCGAGATCGACAGGCAAAACTAGCTAGTGCAATGTGAGTTGCGAATTCTATCTTCACTACGTCTAATTCAGTTTGTTTGGCATCTAGCTGGCCATATTTCTTCGACGAAGCTGATTATAAAGCAATGCACACCGAGTCTCCTGTGCCCGTATTCACCTGCTGGAACGGCATCGTTGTCTTCACTGCAGATCCTCTTCTCCCAATAGCCTTGCGCTCCAACCGCACGCTTTCCAATGATCCTCTGCCATACGAATTGCCGGCAACCCACCCAGCAGCACACAATGCCTCGATGCAGGGTCCGAGTCCTGCTCTGACACCCCCAATACGATTCCGTGCATCTGCGCCAGAGGAATGTTTTTCATCAGAAAGTTTCCTGCTCCCATATGATATGAGACGACAGTTCAATCTACAGAACATATATCTCAACTCAAGGGTGATCAACGCTTACGACTGGAGGTTTGTCGCATGCTACATGATTAGGATATTGGCTGATGTATCATGTCAGGTTTTATTTCTACTTCAAGTGGCTTATGCGCCATCCCGTGCTCCAGTGGTGGATTGAAAAGGTGTATGATGGTGCATGGATGGCAAGATCTGTGCTTGTCGTGGGCGATGCAGAGAAGGTTTCCTGGTGGGACGGTGGAGACTGTCATCCATGGTGGTAGGTGGACTCGGTCATGGGATTTTGAGATTTTAGGGCAACAGATCATGGGACGATATGGGATTGCCCGTTTACGACTTCTATAATACCAAAGTACTCCCTCGTGCATAAATCAGCCAGGCAGGTACTACTACGATTATTTATATCTGTTTGCCCTTTAGATTCACGCATTATGTAATACACGAATATTATATTCGACGACTGTCGACTGGTCTACACGGTTGCTTGAAGGTCTAATCAAAACGGATCACGGTCACTAACAACGTTGGGTATGTAAATTTTGCAGCTCTACACAATCATCAGCGTTGTAAGTACGTACCGCATCTTTTGTGATGATATTCCCAAGTTAACTGATAACTACGTGACGGTTCACAGGATCACTGTTGTTATGCCACTGTTGTCAAAGGCTCTAGTATTCGACAAGCATCCTTTTCAAGTCCCTGGACCCTAACTATGGTGACCACTGGCCCTCGCGCAAATATGATGGCTCTAGTCGTGCACCTTGTACTTTGTATTGTTTACAACGACAAGCTCTTCGCCCACATTGCCGTTAGCCAACTCGTACGAGTGCGACGCTCCGTATCTATCGATCTTGACGTGAGAGCAAAATAGATCGCTTGCATCAAGTTATAAAGCTCGCAATGAAGCCATCACTGATTCTGTATCGTCCAGTTACTCTTTTGATTCGTTCCAATTCCGCCATGTTACCCAAGATCGTCGAAACTGTTCTTCATTCTTTCCCTGCTGTGCGTGACCCTCGTCAGGACCACCGTGACCACATAATCACATGCAAACGTCGATGGATGTCTGTTTCATGGGAGCTGCCGAGGATCCAACAAGAAGAAAACACATTGGAGGGCCGGCTCTCGAGGTGCCCTCGATCTTCTGGAGCACCATATTTGAACCAGCACATGTCAGAAGCTTCTTTTTATATTCCGATGTACACACAACCTAGTCCACCATCGCCCGGAAGAAAGCGAGCATTATTGGTGAGTGATACATAGTAGATTTGCAAATCAACGATATCTCTGAAACTGTATAAGATTGGAATCAATTACAAAGGTCAACGCTGTGAACTAAGAGGGTGCAACAACGACATCCATAATATCTTACCATGCCTTATTAGTACGTGCAGCTGTTGGCAATTCAACGATAACTCTACGACTCCCTTTCAGATCAATGGGGTTACGATCCCAGAGATATTGTACAACTAATTGATGACGGTTATCGCCCCCCACCAACTAGGCAAAATATCTTACTTGAAATGCATCGCTTGGCATCTTATTCAAGGGCCGGTGATTCCATGTTCTTTTATTGTACGTACTGTCCTTGATGGCGTTGCTGGTCTTCTGAATCACGCGGTTGCTTACACAGTTTCGGGGCATGGAGGCCAAGTCCGCGACCTAGATGGCGACGAAGTTGATGGTTATGATGAATGTAAGATCCAAGCCTGATTAGAAAAACCACTGTTGACGTTCGCAAAGTCGTATGTCCAGTCGACTATCAACAGTCGGGTGTGATCAACGACGATGTCAGATGTTTACCCTCTTAATCAAAGGATAACGCTGATTAGCTCTTTAGGAAATACACGAAATCATGGTCAGTATCATGACGCAAAGAACACCTCATATTTCACATGGTATTTCAAATAATCGCTGATAGAACGCACGCAGGTAAAGCCACTGGCAGCTGGCTCACGGTTGACGGTACGGAGAGTGATCGATGACGCGAAATCACTAAATAACTCAGCTTTACAGGCGCTTTTCGACGTAAGCAGGTTCCTTGATACCGTAACCCCAAGAACTGAATGACTCCAGTCGTGCCACTCCGGCACGGTGCTCGGTGAGCTCTAGATCAACTTTATCGCTGCCGAGTTCTGAATGATAGTTAGATTTGCCTTATCTTGTGAGAGAAGCAGTTTCCTCTGTGATTTTGTCTGATCGTCTCCATAGTATGACTCTAGACAATGCACGTTCGTCGATGGCGTTACGCCAGGTGCTCGCATTAGGAAGCACTCTCAGGCACAAGTTGTGAGCATCGGCTTCTGCGAGTTGATCGTGCTTCTCAGTCAACATCGGACAGGTTTGTTTCTCGGGTTGTGAGGATTTCGAAGAGAGTGAAAGCATCACAATGCCTGGTCGACCTATTGGTGGACTCATGACCTTTGTGCGTACAACTACCAAAACATCAGTTCCTTCTAATCTTCCCTTGAAGGCTTTCATACATGTTTTTTGTCTGTGTCAAACTTCCATTGCTCGCCCAACTGGCTAACATTTGAACTTTGCTCAGCTTGCACGCAGGCTCTTACTTTCCAAAACAGATTCGAACAAATACGCGCGTTCGTCCGTGAAATCTTACCGGACGCCAGACAACACCCTCAGTTTTCTTGCTCGAATCCTCTCGTTTGTCAACGTATTCTTATCCAGATTATAACCACTGATATTGCACAGGATATAACGTTGCCTTTCTATATCTGAACGCTCGGAAATTGGATTGGGTTGTAATCACTCCTTATATGTTAACATAATCGTGCGTATTTGATCTTGTTGACACCGTTCCGTTATGAGCCGCTCGTAAGTACGAAATGATTGGGTCCAATTGCTGAGGACAGTGCTCATCGATCAACAAAGAACCCGGGGTTGGTCTCCCCGAAGCCTGGATGCGGTTCACATGTCCTTCATCTAACATTTACACAGCGATGATTGGCCAGATTGGCACAAGTCACGCTACTTCTGTATCTTATCGCGCCTCTTCGGTCGCGAGAGTGATTATTTCATCGCAAGCCCCATATAATCTCCGTACCGGTTTGCAAAGTCAGCGCTTCGCCTTCCTCCTATCCGTCTTTTTTGCGATGCACCTGTCAAACGAAGCTTGCCGAGACTGGTATATATCACCTAGTGATAGTGTGTTGTAGTCAATTTGACAGAATCATCTAGCGCTATGAGGGCGGGAGCTTGATAATCTTAATCATAAAACGCAAGGGTAGATTCTCAAGGGTTTCACTAGCTACTTGCCCACGCACTCTGAAGTGTAGATAGTAGTCATAAATTACCCTCATCGATAAGCGCGTATGTCTGTCCCTCCTTCCAAGCTGACTTCGTATGTTTACCTCCTGATCGTCATGTCCTCGCTAACGTAGTCCCATAACTTAAACAGTCGCCGAAACAAGGGGTAATGTGACCGTCAATGCATGATGTGCCTGCCTAGTATTGACTCGTTTCAAAAGGCTAGACAGATCAAGGAGTTCATACACTTCGTCCATCCCTGCAGTCGTTCCTGTGAGGCGATCGCCATCTCCGAAGTAAGTAAGATTCAACTTCACGTGATCAAGTCGTGTTAAGTTCACATCGTTTACCAGACCAGCGGCTACCAAAACGCGCCGAGCGCTATTACGCCAACATCCTCCCCCGACGTCCTCCAGTGCACATGCGGCCCTTCCTCCATCAGTGCCTTCCTATGGTTTCAAGTACAGCGGGAGGACTACGCCAGACGCTCGGCCAGTACAACATGGTCCTGTGATCTCGCGGCTTCACCGCTCACGGACGCAATCGACTCAATCTCTTCAGCAGCAGACAGGAGAGAGTACAGAGCTATCGAGACATTATATACACTCACCCTATAGTGCTGCGCGACGACCTGTCATCACAAGATGCAACTGTGACCTGTGTGATCAACTTGAAATAGATATTCCACAGACAATTAAAGTGTTGCCTCCACGTGCGAGGAAGAAGAAGGCATTATGCGTGAGTCCTTTCAAGTTTGTCTTTGCATAGCTTATCTTCGGGTAGATCGGCATAAACTATAAAAGCCAGGATAGAGAGCTTCGTGGCTGTGTGAATGACGCTTGGAACATTGCAGAGTTTCTAAAATGTCTGTCCATTTCCATTTTCTCTTATTCACTCAGTATTGAGCGACACGACCATGTAACAGCCTTCTGGAATTACGCGAAAGAGGACATCATGGTGCTCACAGATGAGCCATATAATCTGAAGTACATGCCGACGAGACGGAACATCCTTAGCGCGTTGCGATGGTTAGTGAAAGACGCCCAGCCTGGAGATTGCTTATTCTTTCACTGTGAGTCACGTATCCGTAATCTGAACAAGCGATTGATGATGTATCCAGACTCTGGACATGGAGGACGAATCGTCGACTTGGATGGTCGCCATGTGGATGGTCACCGTGTAGATGGTTTTGAGAAGGGTAACAGTCACGATAGTTTCAACTTTGAAAAGTGCTGATTCGCAAACAAGCTATCCATCCAGTTGACTGGGAACGCGCTGGTGAGATTGTGAGCGAGGTGCGTTTGTATACTTGTTTGCTTTGATTATATGCGATGTCAATCCTCAAATAGGACCTATACGACGTGATGGCAAGTACTGGAAACGCGAACTGTGAGGTTGATACTAACTTTGACACAGGTCAAACCCCTACCCACTGGCTGCTGCCTTAATGTGAGTTTGTGAGCGGCTTTGTGTCAACCAATTTCAAATTTTTTATCAACAGGCGTTGTTTGATGTAAGTTTTAGTTGCCAATTTCAAGTTGAACAGATTGTATCATGAATACTAGTCATGTTATTCTGGATCCGTCCTTGGTATGAAGCTGTCATATTACTATGTTGTGTTTCTTTGTTGATCTGTCTTGTGCACAGATTTGCCATACATCGTCAGTCCAAAGATACGAGTTGATGCATTCGGGACTGTCTAATCATTTGCTCAGTATCAACCCAGTGATCACCTAAAACAGCATGCTGCGAACTCTCGAGCTCTTACGAAGTACCCCCAAGCTCATGTGGTAAGTAAAATACGCTCCTCAACTCGAAGTCTGTTTGACGATCAGATATCAGGTATTGTTTGCGAGCTGTAGTGACTTCCAAGGTAGCGGGGGCGTTATCATAAGGGGTGGAGAGTTTCTTGGAGCCATGTCCTCTGTGCGTAGTAATTAACAATTCGCTCGTATTATTCTGACCAAATAGTGACTACAAGGCCTTCATCTCGTCTCTTAGTGAGTATTATTCTAGTAATGACAGTCATGCGACTTACTGGCATTAGCGACCAACCCATCCCAGACATATCTGCAGGTACTTGCGTCTGTGCAGGTTATTTTACGTCGGACTCAGAGGCAGACGCCGCAGCTGTCGAGTTCATATCCGATTGTACGTCAATCCCATACTTTCTCACATTTACTAACGCTGTGAAAACTTCATTAGGATTCTAGTCAACAATGCCTCTTTTAATTTAGTTTTTCCTTCTACGATTTGTACATACAACAGGGAAGTTCTGTGAGTGGAAACCTTACAGTGCCCCCATATCGAAGGCCGCAACACAATCAGCAGAATTGACACCTTATTTAAATCCTACTAGACAGATGCGATCTATTAGTTGACACTGCATAGATGATGTACTCACAGACCTCCGGACATACTGAGTCGCCCCATCCTGGTATGAGAGGATATAGTAGATTGACAGACGACATACAAACATTTAGAGTCCCGCTACTAGAAGAACTTATATCCGAACTTTATACTGCGAGAGAAGGAAACTTCGTTTCGATCCACTAGTCATCAATATGCTGACACATGGTGGTACGCCACGAAGTACAGCGGGAGTCTTAGTAGCATCTGGGTCCAAGTGCATGTAGTGAGACTCGATCACGATTCCGTGAAATGAATACACGATGTCGCCGTACGATGTGGGCGAAACCACTGAGGACTTGGATCTAAGACGTTAAGACAGAGAACAATCCAAATATGACAAATTTACAGAGCCTTGCAACAAATCAGATTTTAAGACGCAAATAATGATCTACAAATCTGTTCAAAATGTAGAAATTAGTGTTCAGAACAGACCCGCGTGGAGTAGTAGTAACTCTGTTTACTTTTCGTTGATGTACGAAGAACAAGACGATGTCAGATATCATATGGTTGGAGGTGTAGAATCTGAATTTGCAAGGACTACGCTTGTTATTGTTTTAAATGGAACGATCCAGTTAAGGATCGTCCCGGAGACTGCTGGAACAGCTTACCTTGCGCGTCTCAAATAGTAGACGTGTACGCCTATCTGTGATTCTATACTCGTTTGTTGAGATGGATGATAATTGAATACCTGATCATCAAGAACAAGAGCCGAGTGTTTGGTTATGAGTGAGCTGTCTGGCGTTACGAAGGTTACATGTATTATGTCTGTAGTAGACGCCAGGTCACAGAATAAAATAGTTCAGCAGCAAATAGAAAAATTTGAATTTCCGAATTGCAAAGAGTGGAGCGCTGCGAAGAGATTAACCGAGAGACGGTTCAATTCATGAGGCAGAACTCACACAACTCTGCCAAATCGAGAATCGTCCCCATAAGTGTGTGCAGGATATAAAAGCTGGTTGTCGTCCTACAGTGTTTCCGCATCCTCAGAAACATCATTTGAGATCTCTTTTGGAAGATTCCACATCATCTCACACATAAATGCGTCTCTCCCTCCTTGCTATTGTTGTCTCTTTTTGACAACATCTATGTTTGTTAGTGCATGCTCCAATGAGTATGAACGTTGCAAACGGACACCAGATTGCTGCGAGCCCATGTATTGTGATTCCGAGGTGAGTATGAGCAGGTCGCTGTGCAACCAGGATTCAATGATTCACCTGCTCGCCTTAGAATATCTACATGTCAGGACTGGCAGAGCGAAAATTGAGTCAGTAGCCCGAGCGGCATGTCACGTCAGTGGGTCATTTTTCTGCTTTCGCTTGGTATCATGCTTGATGGTGCAATACCCAGTTCGCAGTGACACGGTCAATCAGTACAATTATTTTAAACGAATTTTCGTGCTGCTCGAGCAATATTCATGTAAATGATTCAGATGAATTTTGCGAACAAAAAATCACAGAAGTAAGACAGGACAAGATGGTGAAGGGAAATATAGATAGATATACTTACATAGATAATCCGGCCACAAGGCAGAGCCTGCCATGGAGAAGAAGTTCAAGATGCCCGAATGATGCTGGCATCATGCGTATGAGCTCAGCTTCTCAAACCCTCGCCTGGAACCCAACAGCGCATATGATTGCTCCGACACTCGGGTTGATAATTTTGATGCAACGATTGTACCAGACGAAATTGCAGAGGTCTTCGTAGCAAGAGCGAGCGCTGTATATAAATATCGACATAAGACACATTATACAAGATCGTAAATAAGAAAGACGGTAGGACTTACGAGATGGAGTCCAAAATTTAAACGCTCTGCGAGTCCCGATCGACGAACAGTCAAACTTTCAAAGGACACGTACTGTGTGCTCCTGTGATGAAAAGAGTGGACCTTCAATGTATGATAGTTCCTCGTCTGGTTGTGGCGCCGAAGGCAAGCAATAGCGCAGTTACGGTGGCCTCCTACAAGAATTGCACAAAAATATCGTGTCTCGTTATTATGTAATAGAGTAAATTCAACATCTCGTACTCGCTTGTACTGATACTCTCCTAATCTGCTCGTGTTGGAGGTACCACTCAATCTTATAGCATTTGTTTCACTTGCTGTATTCCCTCGTATTCTAGCCTATTACATCTTTGCTTCTTGCCTTAGCGAACAACATGCAGACACTCCACTCAGAATTCAATATGTCTGGCTCTGTTTCAGATATCATCGGTGCACTACAAACCCACGTAAGTGCCAATAGAATTCGTGTCAGCCGAGAATAACAATCATCCATTCCAGCTCGCATGCCCGCAAGTGATTGTACGTCTGCTCCTTGGTCCATTTCGACATATCACATGTCATGTTACTGACGAAAACTAGATTCCAGTCCTTGAAACTCCATACTCCAAATTCCCCAATACAGACCACTCTACCGTCGAGCTCGAACGCCAGAGCGTTGTCAACATTATCGCTCAGCGCCAGCAGCAATTGGATACAGTTCTGTACGAGCTCTCGACCCTGGAGGCCGTGATAGATAGTGTTGTCAGCATCATCGCTGAGCGCCGGCAGCAATTGGATGCAGTTCTGGACGAGATCTCAAATATGGAGGCCGTGATGGATAGCGTCAAAAATCTTCATCAGCAAGTCGTCGAAAAGAAGGAGAAGATTATGCAGTCATGAATTTGCACAAGGGACTCCTATCGGTTCTCTGGCGCCTGCCAACAGAAGTCCTATCCCAAATATTCAATCACTGTCTCTCCGAAACTAAATTGTGGCCCCCATCAAACCTCAGATCCCTCATGCTGTTAACACGGATATGCCAACGATGGAGGGAGGTTGCTGTGGGCACACCCGATTTATGGTGCAGGATGTATGTGGAAGCCGACGACAGAGGCTGGGAGCAGGCAGCTTTCTGCTATGACTTGTGGCTCAAGCGTTCACGAGGACGTCCGCTCTCGTTAGAACTCGGGTACCACTACTCGACCAAGCTACGAAGCCTTCTTCAGCCTCATATGAATCGTATAAAATTTCTTCGAGTCTCTATCGATTCCGTCCGGGGTAGACGCCCTCAGCTGTTTGCTACTGACCTCCCGGCACTTCAGGAGCTGACCATACTAGGGATGACAAATCATGATATTCCAACTATTGCACAATCCATCTCGCGACTGCCGTCCACTATGCGCAGTCTCAAGTTCATTGACATGGGACCGTTTTTCGACATCGAGCCGTTGTCTTCTTTCGGCCCCGTATGGGCTTACTTGACGGATGTCCAGATCGCCGTATATCACCAGAACGCATTCCTCCATTTGCTCCAGCTATGTCCCAACCTCTCTTCCTTAAATGTCCACATAGGATTTGACCAAAGAGAACCCATGGAATCATTCACGCACACAAAATTACAATCCTTATGCATCATTCATGACCCTTTGCTCACGCGCCCTTTATCTGACCTGTTCAGTGTTCTATCTGACCTGTTCAATGCTCTATCACTCCCCAATTTGCGCGCGCTTGAAGCTCGCCGCAATCGCTGCAATGCATCTTCTTGGTCTCATGAGGATGTGAAGGTATTGTTGGCACGGTTAAAGTGTCCCCTGGAGACCCTGACTATCGGCGGTCGAGTGACGAATCTGACGATAACAGATGCGCAGCGAGCGGAATATGTTTCTCTTATTCCTTCCCTCAAAGTAGTGAACCACGGTAGTACATACTTTTGATAATCTTGGGTAACTGCATCCATGACGCACTATATTCACTGTGATAAGTATCATACAAGAAGAATATACTGCGAATAAGACAGATGGTAGAACTTACGGTCCGCGACAAAGGCTCAATGGGGTTCCAGCGTCTTTGGCAGTGTCAGAAGCTCGCAGAAAACTTCCACTGCACCCACTACCGAAACGCTCTGCGAGTCTTTTGGCATCTCGAAGCATCTTCTGCCTCTGTTTATCGTCCATAGGCCGTCCACCTAGAGACACATCATTCCCGGGAAACGGAGGGTTCACTCTGCTTGTGCTTCTCTTCCTCCTTTCTCACTCTAGATGTGACTCTACAAGGGCTGAACTACGAGCCTTGCGCTAGCAAATCACGCGTCAAGTTCCATTTAAAATCGACGAACAGTCAAAAAAACACGTACTGTGTGCTCCTCAACTCCTCTGCAGATATTTTCATCCCGTCACCTTGCTGTGCCACGCGAGTCCTCCTATGGTGGTGTATTTGCTGCACGTCGTTTCCGTCCAGCAACTTCGTAGCAAGACGTTGCTGTCTTTCCGCTGGCGTCTCTGTCCAAAGGGAAGTGTCACACGATGGTGGAGCGCTACGTACGAACTGACGAGGCCGGGCTTTCGTCGGATCAAGTGCTGTATGACTTTGATAAGTATACAAGTTAGAGGACCGCATGTTGAATAAAACGTACATGCCAATAAGTCGCCACTTTTTGGAGGTACAAGCATCTACTCTTCCCGCTGAAGCTTTTTCAGCCTCTTCCTGAAGTTTCCTTCTCCTTTCCTTCTATTTGAAGCA
>JABBWF010000342.1:0-33037 GCA_016647645.1 Suillus variegatus
TCATGAAGCTTGCTAAGAAAAACGAGCAGGCCGTGTTAAGCTTCGAGATGTACGGGATGTCCAGGTCAGGACGCAGAGTCCGCGTTGCCCATGATGTACGTATAGACGTGATGCGGCCAGCCGAAAGTGATAAACTCCACGAACCACGGTGCCCAGACCCAGAGGTAGGTGCTCGTTTCATTTACGTTTACCGTGAAAGCTAATACACATCAGGTCCATGTCTTACTCCCCCCTCTACTAAAAATTCGTACTATAGTGGAGAGGCTACGTCCACTCTCAGACGTGCTTGCATTGCGTGCGAACAACAGTGGCATCCTTCAATTATCTATCAACACCGACACCGTGAAACTCGAGACACAATGGGTTAAATGCGGCAACCCATCAATGGGTGAGCATCGTGGCCCACTTTGCTGACGAGAACTTTTCTGACTCCCCTCAGCCAAACACGAGATAGCCCAGAACGACGAAAACGACGATGCAGAAGACATCCTACTGAATAAGCCCGACCCTGACAAAATGTTTTGCGTGCTTGTCTCCATCCGGAGCTTCCTCAAGTTTTTAAGCAGCCATGTTGTATCCGCTACCACCATTTTGTGTACGTATTCCTAATTACACGTTCCCTCTCACCAATGCTTTTGTCCATACAGGTTTATGTCACAATCACTGTGCTATCTTGTACGTCTACATTGGCGAGATAGCTGACGCAGGAGGCGTCCTCACGTACTATATTCCGACCGTCATCGATGGCGACGAGTAATTTTCAAAGACTATTCCTTTCTTCCATCGTGGTGAGCGTGTCCGCAAATGTTTGCGATCGCAATCTGATAATCACAAAGGCTATGCTTGTAGCTGACCAAATGATAACTGGTTTACATAAGGGGGTAAATTTCCATCCGCTTTATATTCACTTATCAGCCGATATAACTACCTTCCCATGCCAGCTCCGATGATTTTCCGGAACAACAATAATAATATATTTCAGGCGAGGGTAGAGGCTACAGAGAGAACATCAGATGAAGAAAGTAACACAATGGAACCTAACATGTAATGTGAGTAATACAGAACATTACGTTTCCCAGAGTAGGCAAGGAGTGGTTTCGTATTGTATTTCTCGTCGTACAACCCGCGATACCAGCACACTCCTACACCTAATTCCACGCTTCTGAGCATACCTTGTCCGGACGCCTGCTGTTCCGGCCCTTACAGTCTATCTTCCCACAATCCTGACACGCATTCATACAAAACGTGCGTCCGCCCTTGCCCTTGCAATCCTGCGAACCGCACTTGCAGCAGTGTCGAGTTCGCTTCTGCGAGGGCTCCAGGATCGCAACTTCACTCGTCTCTCCATAGCCATACGCTCGTTTAAGTCCATTTTGCTCACTTGGTGTGTGCGGCTGAGAAACTGGTGGAGGTGGAGCACTTTGACTTTGAGGGTGCTGAGGGTAATATGAGTACCCGGGATAGGCATACGATACATACGGGCCTGGCTGTCCGAAAGCAAATTGTTGTACCTGCGGCGGAGCCTGTGCCTGTGCCTGAGGTTGAGGCTGTGGCTGTACTTGCGCGGGCACTGATGAAGTAGGATGGTCAGGTGTAGCACTGCCAAGAGTAGATGTCGAGGGTTGAGGCATAGAGGGATGAATCTGGGTTGATGGGCCAGGTTCTGGAGCACTAGAGTCTGCTTTCCATGCATCGCTGAACTCGCCTATAGCATCCTGCTTGTGCTATTAGCAGACAAGAGGCAGAATGCGGATAGATGCATACTTGGTTATTGTTGTCGATTTCTCGACGAAAGATATCAGCACCCACACCACCATCATCAACATCATATTCCTGATCTTGGTCCCTTTTCTCGTCAGGAGGCGGGTTTTGGACGGCGTTGATGATATTGAGAATGTTGTCCTTCGGCATCCCAACTTTGAGACAGGCTTTCACCATGTTCCAAAGCGTTTTGGAGACACCGACAGCATGCCAATTCCAAACATTGTTTCCAGGGCCCAGATCGGCGTCACCCTGCAACAACCGCGCTGGAAACTCTTCTCTTAGCCTCACGGGAAGTCCCTGCATAACAGACGCGTCCGTGCTGGCGAATTTGCGTCCTTCAGGAGTCGTGCTAGCGATACACGATACACTTTTGCATGCGTACTCGCATCCGATGATGAAGAAGGGTTTGTCGAGGTCGTAAACCTTGACTGGGCCGCTACGGATGCGGCCTCGGTTTTGGAGAGTGCTCCCGCACACGGTGCAATGAATGCCAGCGAGAACGAGAGGTAACGGATCCCAATATAAGAATCGATGCTCGGAGTGCGTGACTCGGGCAGTTGTCCGAGGCGCAATCAATGATAAATAAGATGGCGATGAAGGAAGCCACAGGGTCCTCAGAACCGAATATAGAGAAGGAATGGGATGTGCATCTTTGTTTTGGTTTTGAGATGGCATAAGTGATGCGAGGTGGGATCTGAAAGCTTCTTCAACAGTGGGTCCTCCGCTGGCGATGGGATTAGGTGCAGCGATAGCTCCCAAGAGGGCCTGCATGAGCACGTTGGGCTTTGTACATGAAAGCTCCGCCCATTCATCACGATTGAGGTTGGGATCTATGGAAGGATGCTGAGTGTTCGGAATTGTATTGCCGTTCGTGATGGGAGGTGTCGTTTGTGGGGCTTGAGGGGTGAATCCTTGCCATGGAGGTGGGATGCCGGGGTGCTGTGGATAATATGCCTAGGGACAAACGATCAATGCTTCGACAACCTTGAACAAACTGGCACACGTACTCCAGGGAATGGTACACCAGGCGGAAGCTGTGGGGCATCCGCGCTCAGCTTTACACTCGATCGTCGCTGCTGATTTGCTTTCCGAGCGCCGACAGATCCGGCAGGTAAACCATCCTTACGAGGGCGGCCTACCGGACGCTTGATCTTTTCGCTGATGATGGCGGGATCAGGAGGCTGTTTCTTCCCACTTCCTTTGGGTCGTCCAGGTTTGCGCTTCGGGGGAGGCTCGTTAGGGTCTACAGCTGCATGGATGTCAAGGGTTAGCAAAGAATAATATGCGGAAATGATAAAAATTGTACCCTGCACAATGGCAGAAGCTGATTCGACTGGCATGCTCGCCATGGTGTTCTCCATGGAGAATTTCTGAAGATATGTGAGCACTGTTGAGACATAAAGGAAGTATAAGTTAAAGATGAAAGATTGCAAAGAGATATCCCTGCAACAAAGGCCGAATATACGACATAACTCAACACGCCAGAAAGTAGTTATCCAAGATAAACCAGTAGGAGATCGTCTATTGGGTGGCTCAAAAATGTAGTTAAAAATGAGAAAAACGTAAGAAAATAGAGAATGAATGTTTAATGATAAAGCATGAATCTTTGATGATAAAAGACGTAGAGCTCACCACTGATGAACGGTAGTCTTTATAGCTAGTTAATGGTGAGTTTCTTGTTAGCAGTTGCTAACAGCTTATCCCCTGAGACGCTCGGCTGTGGTCGTGAGAAAGCGGTTAGGCGACAAATGCTTTTCCTGTTTTATTAGATCGGAGCTTGAATTAAAACCTTAAGTGCGTTTCAACTTTTTACTGCTCCTAAATGCTATCGATTATGGAGGTGAGTGTACCAAGATTTCACTGTTTAAAATCTTCTTCACACTATACGATGATCTGTAACCGAATGCAATTAGGAAGTGCCGTCTCAATGTCATCACTTGATGACTCGTGTCGAAACTCGGTTCTCTGACTTATCATTTGACTCGGTGTTCATTTGAAAATTTGCTGATCTTTTTCTCTATAGGTGCTTAACACACTCAAGAATTCGCATTCGCTATCGTACCGTTCTACAAGGTAACAATACAAATTATAATTGCATTACAGTAATATTGTGTTTTTAGAAACCCGCCTCTATAATATATGTTTCATTTTATAGTTGGATAACTGATAATGCAATGATCGATGGAGGCACGCCACCATCAGTACCAAATTCAAGGCGAACATTGAGGGTCAGTTTTGGTGAGGAATTTGCTCGGACAGGCCACCAGGTCCTTGGTCGTATCCATGTAGGCATACGATGTGAACTGGCGCTCCATAAGTACCCATCTTTGAACTAAGCTGGAAGGTCGGACGTAAGTGTAAACCTGCCGAACATGGACGACTACGTACCGCGGTCTTCCGATTCAGTGACTCTATGACCAGCATGAAAGAACTTGAACCGATCTTCCTAAGCGTGTGTTCACCAACCAAGTTGGGCGTAGATTTGTTGATCAAGCCAACATCCAGACCCTCCTGGCGGTAGCGCAGCAGGACAGCGTCCCACGAGCAGTAGAGACGTGGTGTCTCAGAAAGTTCAGACGACTGATAGCCCCAAAATTTCACGTTCATCAAATACATTCAAGATCTATCATCTATCTGAGGACAATGAAAAAAAGGAGAAGTGACCGTGTTAAGTAGAAAGCCAAATGGCTGACGGCACAGCAGCTCTGATTTGCAGGGCGCAACTACAGGCTACAGTGACATCTGTCATCTGGACTGGACTCGGGCAACCGGGAAGGATCATGCTTGTGAACAAGCTATAACGGATGAGGTGCGATGAGTCAGAGAGAAAGAATAGCATTGATGTGAATTAATAGCAATAGTTCGTGATGTGAGTAGAAGCCTAGTAGATGGCTGAAGGCAATGAGTCTGCTTCCCGGTCATCACCATATTACTCATGTGGGCTGTCCGAAGTACTGGGTCGCGGGGAAGTCAAAGCATATCCTATATCAGGAAAGTTCACGGGACTAGAGGATGTGGCCGAACTTCGTCGGCAGTAACCTTGTTTACTTTTTTTGTAATTTTTGAAAGACAGAATGGCATTTCCTTTCATATGAAAATGACTATTATTTCTCACGGATGCATAACTTTATTCTTCAGCCACAATTACCAGTTGTGAGTGACCTTGTAAACAAGGTAATATGCTTACCTTGTGTTGATGGTCTAGATAGAGTGTGTGAAAGATGAACGCAAAGCGTGGCAGTGAAGACGATGCTATGGGACTATCGTCCCAAGTAGACTCGGTTTACTACGCAAGCTGGATCGGAGTCCGATTGTAATTGTGAGTAAATATTTACGAGATGAGGGCGCAGGCTGTCGACGCTGCAAAAAAGACGCTCGAAAGGCTCTAAATCCGATCCCAAGGCGCAGATTCCTATCAGGTCGGAAACTAAGCTGTGGGATATGCCAGCTGATGGAACATATACTACTGTGCGATGCTTACACGATTCTGATGCAGTCTAAAGACTATTTGGATGAGTCACGAGTGGTATTGTGGCGCCCGCAATTTTGATATTGAGACCGGGTAGCAGTCGGGGAACGTTTTGGATATGATGTACCCGCGTGGAAGGAAATAGATAACTTGTGGTGTGGGTGAACGGCATCCATGGTGAGAAGTTTTTTATAGGCAGAGTGTTCGATTTCGGATTACGTAGTAATTTGCAAATCAAAATCTACTTCCTAAATACTTTTATGTACTTGATTTCGCATCACAGCACTTCGATAATTTTCAATGGCCTTGAGGCAGCCATCACCATCATGTCAATTTTGGCGATACAACCGCTGGACGGGTATATCTAGCATGAACACTACTAGTAGAATGTTATAATCCCCAACATCCCCCACTCACTCACATCCATCCCTCAAATATGACCGTAGTCTCAAATCATCCCAGTTGGTTGCCGATAATCAATTCAAATATCTTGTTAAGCTATTGGATGGGTTCGTCGTATCAACTGATGATGTTTCGATCCAACATTAACTTGTGGTTTCGCAATTGCCGCAGGCGTCGTGGTGCTATACGATTGGGGTGAGCAGGACAGTGTTCGAAATCGCTGATATTCTTATGATATTCTCAGTACTTACACTCGGACAAGAGGTACGTCGATGTTATCCCCGGAGCAGCCAACTCTAAGAATGGTGTTATAGATTGAACTTATCTGGGTGAGTGACAGTCCCATATGAGGAGAAAAGCAACAGAACATAATGGATTATGGCAGAGGCAACGGTGGTCGTTCATGACTGTTCTATACCTGGTTGTTCGTATATCATATTATACTAAGGCGTGGTGACGGTTATGCTGACTCCAAAATGTTCTAGACACGCTATATTGCGATACCATATTCTGTGTATGTTGTTGTGCGGCCAACAACTTCGTGCTGTACTAGTACTTGCTGTTGTTCTGCGTACGTCTTATATGCACTGTGTTCGATTCTTCTGACTGGCTGCACAGTAACCATGACATCGGTCTCGCTGACAGATGCAGTAAGTATTCCGCAACCATCTCATTCCTATCCAATGAATACACTCATTTGTAGGGGTGAGTGACATTCTGACCATTCAACTTGGCTCGACATGATCACTCAATAGGTGTAAGTCGGAGTGTTTGATCTTAGTACGAGGGTAGTTGCTAATCGAGTGTTTCAGGCAATATTTTGTTCTACGCAAGAGGTGGAACAAATTCTATCGTAACTGCCATGTTGGGCGGTGAGTTACCCAGTCGTAATACCTTGGTAATATGAATTCGACTGAAACATGATGCAAGTTAACATAATTGCTCGGTTGCATGCCATGTATCAGGGATCTAGAATGATGTTCATCTTCCTTGTTATCATCTTCCTGGCTGTCAATGTCGCCTGTGCAGTAATCGCGGCGATAGCACTCAGCTACACTGTAGCGAGTAAGCTTTTACTTGCTGACTTGAAGAACACAGCTCATTGAACCGAACCAGAGGAGCTGATAGTCTCTGGCACGTATACGTGCAGTGTCGAAGATAAAGGGGATGGCCAACCTCTGCCCTCAATGATTTAGACGCTCAACACTATCTGGCGAGGTCCTCACGCCGTATCTTTCAGTCTGGATTGCTGTGAAACACTTCCTCGACCTGCGAGAACTTGGGCCATCCACAGGGTCGACCATTGGTAATTGTTTCAGAGTGCTGATAAAATCTCACGTGCTTTATTTTGCAAGGTGAGCTAGCAATATTGATATCATCATCTTTTCCCTGCTCAAGCTCCGCACGTGCTAGCTTTTTTGGTGTCTCTTGCATCCAGTTTATCACACACTCTCCAGAACTCAAGGTGTACGTTGGAGTGGCGCCATCGTAGCATTGCGTGCTACTGCTAATCGTGTGAAGCTTTGAAGGGTGGAAGTACGCATGATATTACTGATCGACGGCTGTTCAAGAGCGGAACCAGCCAGACGTGTACCCAGCCCATATCATCAAATTGGACAGCAGAGAAGTAGTATCGAATCGGGGGTGAATGGTGGAAGGAGGCACCGTTCAAGCGCGATTCAGCGATATCGATATCGAGCACAACAATCTAAAGAAGAGACTTACAGGGTGAGGATATGCCTGTGTCATGAATGAGTGGGATGCGACACAAAAGTTCTGTGAATCGAGAAAAGTAACAACAGCGTGTCTGAGCTGATGGCCCCAAAGATTTTACGATTATCAATTCTATTTGGGATCCATCTATCTGAGCAAAACGAAAAAAGAAGTGGGCGTGATGAGTAGAAGCCTAGATGGCTGATAACAGTGGCTCTGGTTCGCAGGACACAATTACTGAGTCATCTGTCATCCGAACTGGACTCAACAGGCGAATGGGGAAAATCATGTTTGTGAAAAAACAAATTGTGAAAGAATAAAGGATGGAGTACGATAAGCGAGGAGTCACCGCGTTAATGCGAATGAGGCCACGGGCAGCGTAGCTACCGACTTTGCAAAAAAAAACACTCTAAAAGGCTCTAAATCGGGTCCCAGGGTACGGATCGCTATCAGATTGTTGTAGGATAGAGTTATGCGCAGCCTGCTAGCGAACAGAATATGTGATACTTACACATATGGGGATTCGAGAACGTTCAATATTAAGAGTACTAGAAGATGCGAACGTTGACGATCCAGGGATGACGTAAATAACTTGTGGAGTATTAGGTGACTTGTTGTATCCATTATGGCAGCAAGTCTTTTTATGGAAGAGTGTTTGACTTCGGAGTATAAATACAAACGAGTCTAGCTTTACTTTGCAAATCAAAACTTACTTCAAGACGCATCGCAATCATGATTTACCTACTTCAACGGATTCCAAGGGCCTTGAGCTTGGGGCCTTTTCGGAGGCGACGATCAATATGTTCTTCACCATTATGCCGATTTTGGCGATATAAGCGCTGAACAGTACTAGTATATCTAGCACGAATAATAGATCTTTATAATCCCTAACATCCCCTACTCGCTCACACCCATTCCTCAGATATGACCTACGTCTCAAACGATCCCAGCTTTTGGCCGATGATCGATTGGAATATTGCTTTCGGCTATTGGACGGGTTCGTTGCATCAGTCGGTGATGCATTGATGTCTCGATCTAACATCGACTTGCCGTTTTGCACTGGCAGTTGCCGCAGGCCTCGTGGTAGTATACGATTGGAGTGAGCAAGACAGTATTCGAAAATCGTTGATATTCTCATGAAATTTCCAGTGCTAACTCTCGCACAAGAGGTAGGTCGATTTTATCCCTTGAGCAGCCAACTCGCTAAGAATCGTGTTATAGATTGAACTGATTTGGGTGAGTGACAGAGTCCCATATCAGGAGAAATGGAACAAAAGACAATGAATTTGGGGCAGGGACAACGCTGGTCTCTCATGACTGCGTTATATATCTTTGTTCGTACCTCATGCTATGCTAAAGCGTGGTTGGCAAGTTGTGCTGATTCCAAAATGTTTCAGGTACGCTATGCTGGAATACCATACTCTGTGTATGTTTTGAAGCCAATAAGTTGGTGTTGTACTAATAGCCTACCTCGCGTTATCAGTATCAATGTTCTGTGTATGTCTCATATGCACCATGTTTGATTCTTCTGACCGGCAGCACATATTGACAGTCTTTACGCCAATGATCTCGCTAACAGATGCAGTGAGTATTCTGCAACTATCTCATTCCTATTCAATGATTACACTCATTTGTAGGGGTGAGTGAGATTCTGAACATCTGACTTGGCTCAAGATAATCGCTCAATAGGTGTGAGTCCGAGTGTTTGATTCTAGTACGTCGAGGGCGTTCGCTAATTGGGTGTTTCAGGCAATGTTGTGTACCGCGCAGTAAATGGGATGAGTGTGGTCGTACCTGCCATGTTGGGCGGTGAGTTGCTCCGCTGCAATACCTCAGTGATATCGACATAACTGAAACATGATGGAAGTCATCATGATTGCTCGGTTGCATGCCATGTATCAGGGATCTAGAACCATGCTTATCTTCCTTGTTATTATCTTCCTGGCCATAAACATCGCCTGCGGAGTAATTACGGCAATAGGACTCAAGAATACCGCAGCGGGTGAGCTCTACTTGTTGACTTGAAGAACACGGCTTATTGGAAAAACACCAGAGGAGCTGATACTCTCTGGCGTGTATATGTGCTATAATGGACCTGATGGGGACGGCCAGCTTCTGATTTCAATGGTTTGGCTGCTCAACACTGTTTGGGAGGTCTTCGCACTCTGCCTTTCAGTCTGGATTGCAGTGAAACACTTCCGTGACCTGCGACGACTCGGTCCCTTAACAGGATTGACTATCGGGGACTGTTTCACAGTGCTGATAAAATCTCATGTGATTTATTTTGCAAGGTGAGCTTGTAATGTGAATGTGCTCATCTTTTTCTGCTCAAATTCCGCACGTGCTAGCTTTGTTTGTGTCTCTTGCATCCAACTTATCACTTTCGTCCCAGAGCTCGAGGTGCGCCGACTTGTGGCTGATATCTCCTTGTAACCGCTGCTCATTATTTCTCTAGAATCCAAGTTCTAACGAAGTTGTGATACTCTATGGTGCTGCTCAGATTTTATTTAGTGTGCAGATGTTCGTGCTGGGACCACGCCTCATCCTTAGCGTTCGACAGTATCACGCTAAACTCGTGTCCAACTCCGACGCAGAATTCAGCATGAATTCGATTGTCTTCGAAGAGCGTGTCCACGTACCAACTAGCAGTACTGTGTAGGGAATTGCTTGCCGAGTGTTCTGTACGGAGGAGAAATTGGTCAGGGATCCGTCATACCATTTATTTATTTTAGTTCTGGTGCTCCAAAGTATATTTTAGACCGGGTTTATGTAGATATTCCTTATTGTATTACTACTAGATGTCAGTGAACTGCCCGCCCACACTTGAAGTGTTGCACTAAGCGTCAAGCTGAAAAGCATGGCAACAAGATCTCGGAGGTGAACTAAGTGGGGAGCAAATAATTAGAGAACAGGAGCTTCAATTCAGAAGGCTTCGAGTACACCCATCAAAATATTAACGAGGCATTAGACATGTTTTATTCACCACTAGACTATTGGAGTTGTGCCATCGTAGTACCGCACCATGCAACTGCAAACCGTGCGTCGTGTTTGCACACTATATCATCCATCCCGGCAGCAGAGAAGTAGTAAAAAATCGTGCATGGAGGGTGGAAGGAGGTACTGTTCAAGCATCATTCAACGATATTGAGCATGACAATTTACAAAAGAGACTTACAGTGTGATGGCCGGATGGGGGACAAAGTCCAAGTGTGTACTAAATGGACACACGTGAATGTTTTCGTACTATGTCGGACGTGGTACCAAGCGAAGAATGCGTTGGCTGATGGTCAGATTACACGCACCCTGCGGTGCAACTCAATCATGATTCAACGATGTTGAGCACGACAATTAAATTATGGGGTGAGTATATACCTCTGTCACAAATGAATGCGCATGACAAGGAGACGAGAGCTTCAAGTCGGCAGGTATTAAGCCCACCTGCGAAAGTATCAGTAAGCCGCCAACCACGATATTCTGAAATACATACTTTGATCGGATCGCAATGGCTCTACCATGTGGTGCCTGAGCAAAGCAAAAGAAGAAGCGAGATAGAGTCATGAAACCCCAGATCAGCAAGAATGTCCAACGACCTTCACCATTCACCTGGACAGAACATGTGGGATGCGATGCAAAATCATGTGGTCTAGGCGAGTAAAAGTAGAGTGTCTGAGCTCAGACGGCTGACAGTCCCAAAGATTTCACAATCATCAAATCCACATCGTCTATCTGAGCATAACGAAAAAAAGTGGAAAAGTGACCGTGATGAGTAGAAGCCCAGATAACTGATAACACAGCGGCTCTGGTTCGCAAGACACAACTACAGTGGGATCGGCATCTGGACTGGACTTGGGCGAATGAGGAAATTTATGTTTGTGGAAACGAATAAAGTGTGAGGTGTATAATGGATGGGGTACGATGAGAGCAGTGAATTAATGGCAATGATTCGTGATGCAAGTGAGTGGAAGGTACCGAGTCGCAGGGAGTCAGACCATATCCTAGATCAGAAAAGTTCAAGGAAGATGCTTACCTTGTTTTGGTAGTCCAGATACGGTCTCGAGGCGCGTATGAACGATGAGCGCGAAGCGTGGCAGTGAAGATGACACTATATATGGGACCATCATCCCAAGTAAACTCATATTGAGCAAGGAATGATTATAATGAAGGCGCGGGCGGCGTTGCTATCGACATCGCAAAAAGGATGCTCTTAAAGGCTCTAGTCACATAATGGAACATGGGGAAAGTAAATTTCTGCATATTGGAAGATATGAACATTGACGATGTGTGGAAATGTGCGATTTCGGAGTATCAATGTCCTCTATTGCGTATTGGTAAGAATATACTTTGATTGAATCGACGACTTCAACTTTTGCTATATTTCGTATCGCAATACTTACTTCACCCAGTTAGGGACTAGTCACGGTAGACTCCGAGACGGGCATCAATATTCATCGCCATCATGTCGATTTTGGCGATACAAGCGCTGAACGGTGGTATATCTAGCACGAACATACTGTCATGACCGAAGTCTAAATAATCCCAGTTGGTGGCCGATAATCATGGATATTGTTTTCAGCTATTGGACGGGTTTGTTTTTATCAGTCGGTGATGTCTCGATCTTCTAACATCGACTTGCGGCTTTGCAGTTGCCGCAGGCGTCGTGGTGGTATACGATTGGGGTGAGCAAGGCAGTGTTCGAAAACCGTTGATATTCTCATAATATTTCCAGCACTAACAGTCGGACAAGAGGTATGTCTATGTTATCCCGGAGCAGTCAACTCGCTAAGAATGGTGTCATAGATTGAACTTATATGGGTGAGTGACACCATATCAAGAGAAAAGCAACAGAAGACAATGGATTTGTACCAGAAGCAACGGTGGTCTCTCATGACTGCGCTTTACCTGGTTGTTCGTACCTTATGTTATACTGTGGCGTGGTTGATGACTGTACTGACTCCAAAATGCTTTAGATACGCTATATTGGATTACCATATTCTATGTATGTTTTTGGGGTCAAAAATTTGGTACTGTACTAACAACCCGTTTCTTAGTATCAACGTTCTAAGTATGTTTCATATGCACCGTGTTTTATTCTTCTGACCGGCGGCGCACAGTAAATATACCATTTGTCTCACTGACAGATGCAGTGAGTATTCTACAGCTTGCATCTCATTCTCATCCAATGAATACATTCATTTGTAGGGGTGAGTGAGATTCTGACCATTCAACTTGGTTCACCACAATGACTCGATAGGTGTAAGTCGGAGTGTTTGATCATAGTACGAGGGTGGTCACTAATTGGGTCTTTCAGGCTATATTATGGACTACGCACTGGATGTGACATGTGTGGTCGTAGCTGCCATGTTGGGCGGTGAGTTTCCCAGCTGCAATACCTCAATGATATTAACTCGATCGAAACACGATGCAAGTCATCATGATTGCTCGGCTGCATGCCATGTATCAGGGATCTAGAACGATACTGATCTCCCTTGTTATTATATTCCTGGCCGTTAACATCACCTATGGAGTCAATGCGGCAATAGCACTCAGACATCTTGTAGCGCGTAAGCTTGACTTGTTGACTTGAAGAAGCTAGCTCATTGGATGAACGCTAGAGGAACTGATACTCTCTGGCACGTATATGTGCCGTTTTTCATTTGAGGGAGATGGCGAACTTCTGTTTTTAATGGTTTGGATGATCAACGCTGTTTGGGAGCTCCTCGCACTGTATCTTTCAGTCTGGATTGTTGTGAAACATTTCCGTGACCTGCGACGACTCGGCTCGTCGACAGGATCGACCATCAGGGACTGTTTCAGGGTGTTGATGAGATCTCATGTGCATTATTTTGCATGGTGAGCTTGTAGTGTGAATGTGCTTATGATGATCTGCTCAAGTTCCGCGCGTGCTAGCTTCCTTGGTGCCTCTTGCCTCGCCTTTATCACTGGCGCTCCAGAGATTGAGGTGCGCCGACCCTTCGCTGACGTCTGCGTGTAGCTATTGCTCATCATCTCTGTAGACTTCGAGTTCCATGGAAATTTTGACACTCGGTGGTGCACTTCAGGTTTTATTTGGCGTGCAGGCGTTTGTGCTGGGACCACGCCTGATCCTTAGCATACGACAATATCACGCTAAACTCGTGGCCGAATCTGACGCTGAAACTAGTATGGATCCGATTGCCTTCCAGGAGCGTGTACATGTATCAACTAGCAGTACTGTGTAGGGACATGCTCGCCAAGTGTTCGGCATGGAGGAGAAAATGGTTGAGGATTTATCGTAGTATTAATTTTAGTTATGGTGTCTCCGAGTCACAGTGTATTAAATACCGGGTTTATGTAGATATTATTTGTTATGTCATAATCGGAAGTCAGTCATGAACTGCCCACGCACCCTTGAAGTGTTGCACTAAGTGTGAAGCTGAAAAGCATGGCGAGAAGATGAGGTGTACTGAGTGGGGAGCAGATAGTTAGAGAACGGGAGCTTCGATTCAGAAGGCTTGGAGTACACCCGTCAAAGTATTAACGAGGCATTATCCACGTTGTATTCATCACTACACTATCGGAGTTGTGCCATCGTAGTGCTGCACCATGCAACCACAAACTGTGCGTCGGGTTTGCACACCATGTCATCCATCTGAGCAGTGGAGAAGTAGTAAAAAATCGTGCGTAAAGGGTGGAAGGAGGTACTGTTCAAGCATCTTGAGCATGATAATTTACAAAAGAGACTTACAGCGAGTATATGCCCCATCACCAACGAATGAGCATGGCAAGGAGTCTCAGCTTACAACTTGGTTCAAGCACGGGTACTTTGTTCCAGTAGTGATTAAACAAGAAATAGGTTTGCCTAGATCTTTCAAATATACGTCAAAACACCATATGTTAAATAAATACCACGACGGATCCTCCACTAAATTTCTCCTCCCTGCAGACCACTCGGCAAGCATTTCCCTATACAGTACTACTAGTGGATACATGTACCTCCTGGAAAACAATCGAATTCATGCTAGTTTCTGCGTCAGAGTATGCCACGAGTTTGGCGTGGTGTTCTCGAATGCTAAGAATGAGGCGTGGTCCTAGCACAAACATCTGCACGATCGTTAAGACCAAAAGAGTAACATAAAGTATCTGAGATCCAATAGAATTTGAATCCTACAGAGATGATGAGCAATGGTTATACGCAGATGTCAGCAATAGGTCGGCGCACCACGAGTAATGGCGAGGCATTAGCAAGCTGGAGGCAAGAGACACTAGCAAAGCTAACATGTGCGGAACTTGAGCAAAAAATATAACCGCGGTCACATCACAAGCTCACCTTGCAAAATAAAGAACATGAGATTGTATCAGCACTCTGTAATAGTCCCCGATGGTTGATCCTGTCGATCCCGTCGATGAGTCGAGTCGTCGCTTACGGAAGTGTTTCACAGCAACCCAGACTGAAAGACACAGTGCGAGGACCTCCCAAATAGTGTTGAGCATCCAAATCATTGAAACAAGAAGCGATGAGTCCCCTTCAACTCCATAGCCGCACAGATATGTGCCAGAGAGTATCAGCTCCTCTGGTGTTTGTCCAGTGAGCTGTGTTCTCAAGTCAACAAGTAAAGCCTACCCCCTACAGCATACTTGAGTCCTATTGCCAAGAGTACTACGCAGGTGATGTTGACCGTCAGAAAGATGATAACAAGGAAGGTGAGCATCATTCTAGATCCTTGATACATAGCATGTAAGCGAGCAATCATGATGACTTGCATCAGGTTTCAGTCAAGTCGATGTCACAGAGGTATTGCAGCTAGGTGACTCACCGCCTAACGCAGCAGCTACGACCACATTTGTCCCACTCAGTACGTGGTCCGTGATAGTGCCTGAAACTCCCAATCAGTGAACACCCTCGCACTAGTATCAAAGACACCAACTTACACCTATTGAGTCATTATGTTGAGCCAAGTTCAATAGTTGGAATCTCACTCACCCCTACATATGAGTGTATTGATTGGATGGAAATGAGATGGATGCAGAATACTCACTGCATCTGTCAGCGATACCGGTATAGTTGCTGTGTCTCGCCAGTCAGAAAAATGGAACACAGCGCATATGAGACATACAAAGAAGCCAGACACTAGGGTCAGAGATGAGCCATTAGCATAGTGCAAAGTTATTTATCTCGACACATACACAGAATATGGTGGTCCAGCATAGCGTATCTGGAACACTTTGGGGTCAGCACGACTGTCAATCATGCCAAAGTATAATACAAGGTACGAACAAGCAGGTATAGCACGGTTATGAGAGACCAGCGTTGTCTCTGTCACAAGTTCATTGTGTTCTGTTGCTTTTGTCCTGATACGGGGCTGTGTCACTCACCCAGATGAGTTCAATCTATGACACAATTCTTAGCGAGTTGGCTGTTCCGGCGATAACATTGACGTACCTCTTGTTCGAGTGTTAATACTGAAAATATCATGAGGATATCAACGGTTTTCGAACAATGTCCTGCTCACCCCAGTCGTACACCACAACGACGCCGGCAGCAACTGCGAAACCGTAATTCAATATTATATCTAGACATCTTGATGCGACAAACCCATCCAATAGCTGTCAAAAACGTTAAAATTGATTGTCGACCACCAACTGGGATCGTTTGAGACGAAGGTCATGTTCGAGGGATGGGTGTAAGCGAGTGGGGAATGTCAGTGGTGTATGACGATGGCGTTCGTGCTAGATATACCGTCGTTCAGCGCTCATTCAACAGCTACTAAGTAACAGCAATACTCTTATGGAAGAAGAATGATCATCACGCTGCGGCATATATACTAGTAAGCGTCAGAGAACTCAGATAAGAAACCGTGACGCAGAGTGAATCAAGTATATCTCACCTTGTCCGTCGCCTGGTACGCTCGAATCATTGGGCTCTCATAATCATATCAAAACGATGAAAAAAGAGAGACAAGCATAGCCTGAGAGCGAATCCGATGCCACAGAGCGCACTATTTTCGATGGATCGTGCAATGGATGTGATTATTGGTGACTGCCGCATGCATCCTTGGTATCTGTTGAATACTTATACGGACATCATCCCAAAATCAAAAGGGAAATTACACACGTGCGGGAGACTGAAGTCGGTGTACAGGCTTCCACCAGATTGGCAAACAACTTGAATGAGTCATTGGCAAATTACGAAATTTAGTTTCGGAAATTGGAAATTGAGTTTGATACTTGCGCAAAGAGAGCACTGGAATTTGTAAATCAAAATCAATCGAAGACTTCTACCTCGGCCTCAAGCATCAAGAGCCTTAAGGCCGAGATCAATATCTTCATCACTATCATGCCGGTTTTGGCCACACAAGCGGTGAACAGCAGTGTATATCTAGCACGAACACTAGATCGTTACAATTCCCAACACCCCGCTTACTCACACACTCAAATATGTCCCTGCCCGTCAATTCTAATAGTTTTTCTATTTATTGGATGAGTTCGTCGCATCAAGATGTCTCGATCTAACTTTTTTTTTTTTTTTTTTTTTTTTTTTGATTCCAATTTCTGTCCATTGGGGTAATGTACCCTATGTCGGACAATCCTAACTAGTCTACAGGGCCCCTGCCCTATCTACATCTCTGGACTCGCGAATGCCCTGATGTGAGGATGTCCTCCATCAGTCCGCCGTTCCCGCCGGCCGTTTTAGACGCGCAGTCCATTCGAAGATGAGTTTGACTGCTCTCTTCCTATCGTAAGTATGTGTGTCTGTGTCTGGTGCGTGGTACTTGTGAACTGAAGCGCGTACTTGACTGTCCCTGGGGACAGTCTGTACATGAAGCTAAAAGAGAGTTGCGTAAGTGACATAGAATGGTGTTTGTTCCCTCTTCTCGTCTCCCGTCTGATCCTCTCGTGGCCTTCCTTTCTCTGGGCCTGTGTCTTCATGTGGGTAAGTTTTGATTTAATTATGGGCGTTTGGTGAACGTTGGTGATGTCGTAGAGTCGTGAGGTCGTGAGGTCATGAGGTGGTGTGTGTCGTGAGGCGTGTGGGTGGATTCAACTGTACTAGTGGTTCGTTCTGCGTGGGTGATGTCATTATCTGTCAGGTGGAGGGGGGAGATTCACGTCACCGAAGGTGGGCTTCAGTCGGCCTGTACTGTTCACATATCTGAGAAAGTGTTCCATCGCTGTTGAGTCTGTGAGCAGGAAGGGGAGGGAGGTAGATTTGCGGCCCAATTTCTGGTGGAGGATAAAGCGTTCTCGGTCGTATTGAGGACATTCGAAGAGGAAGTGGTGTATCGACTCTTCTGTGTGTAGGCATATGGGGCAATTGGGGGTAGCGCTTCGGTTGATGCGATGAAGGTGCAGGTTCAGAGCGATGTGTCTGGTGCGGAAATACATATAAAGGCCAATGAGACGCTTGGGAAGGTTTGCAACAAGTTTGATGAATGAGCGTGAAAGGAGGTGGGGGTCTAGTGTCTTCATGCGTGCGTATCGTGGTGATTTGCTCCAGGCGCGTTCCCATCTCTGCCTAGTGTCTTTCTTGAGGGCCTGCTTAATGGCCGATAGGCTGCTAGGAAGGTGTCCGATTGATAGGTATCGAGGTAGTTCATCGGCCGTGCTATTGTTTTGCCAACTCTCTGCTGCTATCTTTGCTTCCTGGTCCGCGAGTTCATTGCCTTTGACCTTGCTGTGTCCTGCTATCCACCTGACCGTCACTGAGTACTCTCGCCCGCGATTGGCTTTCTTGAGTCCTGTCATCATGCGTCTGAAATGCTCGACTAAGTAATGCCCTGCTTTCGGTGCCGTGCGCTCACCGAATTTTAGTACCGCTTGGTTGTCTGCTAGGATGGAGGATGGGAAAGTCAGATGGCGTTCTGTGGCTAGCAAGTGGGCGGCCAAGGTCAGTCCTACTGCCTCAGCCTCGTAGACCGTGTGCTCCTCTTCGGTGCCTAGATAGAATCGGAGGACGCGAGGTTCTTGTCCCTCACGTGTCAGTACAGCTGCTGCGCCTATTCGGCCGTTGTGTCCCGAGCCATCACTGAAGACCTGGATGTCGTCGTTGAGTAGGGCTTGCTCGGTGATGGATGCTTCTTTGGAGTCAGCGATATGCACTGAATATGGGCTGCTATATGATGGGTGTTGGATGGCACCCGTGAGTGTTTCTATTTCCTTGGGGTCAATGTCGAAGGAGCGGGTCAGTCGATGAAGCGAGGTGCGGTGTCGTTGGACATAACATTTTGCGGTTCTTCTGACGTGTTCGTAGAGGGGGTGGGTTGGGGGGTGAGCGGCCAGACGGACTATGGCACGATGGCAGGTATTCTGTAGGAGAAGGGGAATGGGTAGAAGGTTAGCGTGAGTCTCGAGTGTGTCAGTTGCCGTGGTCCTCATGGCTCCCGTTATTGCGATTGCTGCTATCCGTTGCACTGTTGACATCTTGCCCGCTACTCCCAGGGATCCTCTTTGACTTACGTTCGATCCAGTGCGATATACTGGTGTGAACCACACGTCAGCGGCATATAGCATCTTCGGAATTGCTACTGCCTGGTATAGCTGGCGTGTTAGTTTCATGGGCATTCCGGTGGCGGTTGAGGAGAGGCGACGTAATTGCAGTGCGTAAGCGGTTCCTTTGGCGATTGCATAGGCGACATGTTCTTTCCAGCGTAGTTCCTGGTCTAGGATCACGCCTAGGAACTTGTGAGTGGCAGTTGGGCGGATAGTGCTGCCTCTGATGATCATGGGTGGTCGTGGCTTGGTTCTGTTCATAGAAAAATCGATTAGTGCGAATTTGGTCGTTTCAAACTTGGAGTTGTGGTCTCTTGACCACTCATAGCCTCCACCTGTCCTTTCGAGCATGCTTTTCAGGATGCGGTGCGTCTCGTAGAAAGATGCGCCGATGGCGATGAACGCTGTGTCGTCGACGAATGCGAGAGTGGACTCCTGTTTACCTCTGTGCTTGGCCACGTCTACTAGGTCAGCGTTGTATATAATGTACAGAATCATTGAAAGAGGGTCTCCTTGACCTATACCGTTCGTGACTGGGAACCATTCGGACTTGAAGTCGTCGAATTGCAGGCGAGTTTGACGTCCCGTGAGTACTTGTTGTGTGAAGTCGACCATTGCCTTTGGGAGGCGGCGGGTTCTCATGTTATGCAGTAGGCGATCTGTGACTGCATTCGGGAATGCTCCTTCAATGTCGAGAAAGAGCACTGATGCTACTTTCTTGGTCCGCCAGGCGTTCTTGATGGTCTCTTCCAGGAGATGAAGGGAGTCCGTGGTTGATCTGCCGGGTCTCCCGCCAAAGTGAGTTGCTGGTAGGAGCTGGTGACGTTCGAGGTAGAAGGTCATTTGGTCTGCTATGACGGCCGTTAGTAACTTGCAAGTGGTGTTGAGAAGAGCGATGGGACGATATGCTTTAGTTACGGTGTAGTCTGGCTTGCCTGGCTTACGTAGTACCACTGTTGTGAATTGGCGCCAAGGTTGGTAGTAGGTGCGGAGGTTAATGGAGGCGTTGAAGAGCGGGAGGAGGAAGGGGATGAGCAGGTTTGCACATTGCTTGAAGATCACGTTGCAGATGCCGTCGGGTCCAGGGGCCTTGTAGGGGCTTAGTTTCTTGATGTTGCGTGAGATTTCATCGGTCGTGATTGGGACCATGGAGGCGACGGGATCGGGGTATTCATAGTTTTCTGGAACAGAGGAGATGTTAGGGCATTGCGGGAAAAAAGACTTAGCTAGTTCGACACTCTTTTCGGCGTTACTGGTAGCTTCGAGCATGGAGCCGTCCGCCTGTCGGATGGAGAGAGTGGGGATGCGGGTTTTGCTGCCGTCAGTTGGGTCGGAGGAGATATACTTATTTGCAATCCATATGTCGTTTCCTGAAATTTCTTCCAGCCAGTCAACCCAGTGTTGTTTTTTAGTTTTGAAAATTTCATCGGCATAGTGGTTGCGGAGGCGTTTGAATTCGGCATGACATGGATGTAGGGGGAGGGCTCTCATTTTGAAGGCGGTGTGAGTGGCTTTGTTGACCTGACGACGCAGGAGGGTGAGTTCATGAGTCCACCACCTCTTCGAGTGAGGGCTGGGCTTCGAAAGAGGGACTACTTCAGAGACGACCTCGTCGAGTGTTAGTGCTAAATTGCGTGCGGCATTCTGGAAGTCAGTGTCGTTGAGGAGGGGTGCGGGGGCCGGCCTGGTATCTAGACGTGCAGACAGGACTTCCTTGAAGTTGTCCCAATCGGTTGCTCGGTAGTTGCGTGTGTGATCTTGAGTGATTCTAGGGATGGTCAGTTCGAGAATGGTTAGGATAGGCACGTGGTCAGTTTTTGGTCCCCGTAATGCCGGGTTAGTTCCGCATGATACAAATACCTCCATAGAATGGTCCGTGCAGAGTACATTGTCCGGTCTCGTCCAATTTCCAGTGCTTGATGATTGGAGGGTAGGTTGTCCCTTGGGCAGGGGTTGATTCATGCCGTAGTCAGCTATAATATCAATGAGGGGCTGTGACATATTGTAGTCGATTAGATGCTCATTCCGGTCTTCTTCCCAGAGCGGGTGGTGGCGGTTGAAGTCTCCGAGCCATATCATATGGTCGCTGTTTGACGGTCGGATTTTAGCAATGTTGGCGGTGAGGTAGTTATCTAGGGCGTGGATGGTGTCCTGTCGTTTTCCATCATTATAAATATTAAAGATTGTGCATTTGCCGAATGGTCCCGATAGTTGGACGACCACGACATCAGATGAGGGGAAAGAGATTTGTTGCCAGTCGTTGGTGTTGAGTGAGGTGCTGATGAGCATGACGGCCCGCGTTTTCTGCTCGGGGTGGGTATAGTGCTGTGTTGGGTATAGGGTGTGCCACTGTCGGTTAGATTTCGTGTTGCGAAGGCGGTCCTCGCAGGCCTCTTGAAATGCAAGGATATCCCAGTTTTTTGCTATCGGGCCGTTGAGGATGGACTCCTGTGCTGCTCGGGAGTTATTAAGGTTTTGTTGCCAGATTCGTAGTCGGACGGGTATTGGTTCTGGGTGTTCAGACATGGTCTACGGTTAAGGTTGCTGGGGTTGCGGTCGATGGAGATGGAGGCAGTGACTGGGATGACGAGGGGAACCACAGAGGCGGTGATCCTGGGGTTGAGGTCTGTGAGGCCGAGGTTGGGCTGGAGGCTGAGCTGGATGGTGGGAGCGGAGACATTATTATCGTTAGTCCATTGTTGATGTTGTCGCTGTCGTTCTCGTTATCATTATCGTTTTCGTTATCATTACCTATGGGGAGCTGGGCGTATCTGTTAGTAGGTGGCGGGGTCGTTAAGTGGAGTCCTTGGGTGGGGTTAGGCTTCGTTGACTGTCTGGGGAGTGTTGTTTTTGCGTTGATGATGGAGGGGGTGAGGATGGTCTGGCGTAACCGAGGTGGTGCTTTCTCATTGCTTGAGGTTGGAGTTGTCTTTTCATATGGTGTTGCTCTTGGAGGGGTTAGTGCGTGAGTCCAAACTTCGCAGGTTGGGAAGTAAGGTAGAGAGTTTTCTGGGTGTTTGATGTTGAGTTCTGTGCACTTGCGAGCAAATTCCGGACAGTTTCTACTCCAACTGGCATGGTTGTCGCTGCGACAGCTGACACATCGTAGGGTCTTGTACGCATTGCATTCGGTTGTCCGGTGGTTGTCTGCGCATGTTCCACATACATCTCTACTTACATTGCAGTTACGAGCTATGTGGCCATAACATTGGCATTTGGCACAGCGAATGGGTTCCTTTCGATCCTTCTTGACTCGTATCAGGTGGTGATCGATGTAAAGGCCTTGCTTGATTAGCTGGTTGGCCGTCTCCGCGTTGTTGATCTGTAGCAGCGCAAATGCCATCATTTGCCCAGGGGGCCTTTTGTGTGGGGGCTTGATCCACCGCATGGACGCTAGCGAGTTATCACCTAGGTGATTCTTGCCTTCTACTAGTCGAAGGAGTCCTGGTCGTTCGATGAGTAAGTTAGTTGGGACGTATTGGGCTACTAAGGTGTAGGTTCTGTCTTTAAATGTGACCGAGTAGTCTAATGCGTGAAGGAATTTCTTTCGGGTGGCGTTATCCCGTAGTCTGAGCGCTGTTTCTTCGTTGTCTAGTTCAACGATGATTCCTCCATTGCGCAGCTGTAGAAGGGCCTTGACATTGTCGTTGCGGCCGTTGGGGGCCAGGGCTGCCTTGATGGCGGTATGAATCTTATCCAGAGCGTCGTTGTGATTGATTTCGGGCGGGAATACTGGGTTGCCGATTATAGGGTCTAGCAGGATCTGTCTTGCTCGAATAGCGGACCGGGCCAGGGCTTCGTCAATCGGAGGTACCTGGTGCTGTGTGTTGCTGTTGCGTGAACTTTGTGACGGGTGTGGTTGTGGTGCAAAAGCTTGGACGTTCGGAGGGGAGCCACGTGAGGTGTGTAGGCGAGTTGGTCCTGACGGCCAGGCTGTCGTTATGCTGCTGAATGGTGCAGGTTTCGGAGCTTCAAGTTGGGGAGTGGGGGGAGAGTGAGCGTCTTGTAGGTCTAGGAGTTTCAAGGAGAGAAGGTGGATTTGGTCCTGTGTCGTTTCTAACGAGGGAGAGAGACGGTTGATGGAGCTGTGGCAGTCCTCAATAGCGCTGTGAACCGTGTCTGTAGCGTTGGTGATCCTATCCGCTGCTGCATTGATGTCTCGGTCTAGGTCCATACATTCTCCTAGTATCTGATGAATTTTCGAGGTGTTTTCTAGTGAGGTGGAGAGCGAGTCCGACGTTGATGTGAGCTGTTCGATCTGAGGGTTAATGGCTGTCATGATATGGTCTATGATTTGGGGCGTTAGTTCGGTTAGTTGTTTTGTTTTTTCTACTTCTGTGTCTGGGTAGTCTGGGAGCGTTTTGTGTTGTTTAGTTTTTTGTATAGAGTTTTCAAGGGATTCGGAGGCTGATAGTATCCGGGCTACTTGCGGGGCAATTGCGGCTATCACATGGTCCACCAGTTTCGCAGTGATGGTGTCCGTGACTTGTTGTGCTACTGTCGTCGTGATTTGTCGAGCCGCTGCGTCCGTGATTTCGTCTACTACATGTTGCTTGAGTAGAAAGACAACCGATCTGATGGCGGTGATGACCGGCAGGGGCGTGGACCCGGATATCTGCGTGATCTGTAAAAGGACCGAGATTATATGGTTTAAGGTATAAGGTTCAGTCGCATGGCAGAGGCTCTTTTTTTTGAGGTATGAGTGCGCGCTGGCAGCGTCTGTGACGGTGCTAGGTTGTGCTTCTATTTCTGGTGCGGTCAGTGTGATATTCGAGGATCTGGTTGTTCTTTTCGTAGGGGGTCCTCCCGGCATCGTGGGGGAGGGGTTTCTGGAGACTGGTGTTTTGGAGCCGAAGCTCATGCTGCGCAGTTTTCCAGTGGCCATTTTCTAGTTTTTTAGTATTAGACGATATGTATTGGGGACTCAGGTTCTTTTGATAAAGTTTTGATTTTGGCTTCTGACGCCGTTGGGCGTCGTTAGCGCCGTTGGGCGCTGTGTTGATAGGAAACTTTTCGGGGTCCTATACGGGGTGCCACTTGGTGTGGGACCAAGAAGCGTTTCTCGATCTAACTTTGACTTGCGGTTTCACAGTTGCTGCCGGTGTCATAGTCGTGTACGACTGGGGTGAGCAGGACAGTGTTCAAAACCCGCTGATATCCTCATATATTTTCAGTGTTAACACTCGGACAAGAGGTAGGTCGACATTACTATCCCTGGAGCAGCCAACTCGCTAAGAATGGTGTCATAGGTTGAACTCATCTGGGTGAGTGACACAGTCCCACATTAGGACAAAGGCAACAGAATATGATAAACTTGCGACAGAGGCAACGTTGGTCTTTTATGACTGTGTTATACCTGCTTGTGCGTACCTCATGTTATACTATGGCATGATTAACAGTCGTGCTGATCCCAAAATATTCCAGATACGCTATGTTGGACTACCATATTCTGTGTATGTTATTTTGGCCAATAAGCTGGTGCTGTACTGATAGCACATCTCTCATGATCAGTATCAGCGTTCCGGGTGTGTATTTTATGCACTGCGTTCGATTTCTCTGACCGGTAGCACAGTAACTATGTCATCGGTCCCGCTGCCAATTACAGTAGGTATTCCGCAACCATCTTGTTCCAATTCATTGAATACCTTCATCATTTGTAGGAGTAAGTGAGATTCTGACCATTCAACTTGGCTCAACATAATCACTTGATAGGTGTAAGTCAGTATTTGATCCTAGGACGAGGGTGATCGTTGATTGGGTGTTTCAGGCTTGATTGCAGACTTTGCACTAGCTCTGACAAGTGTGGTCGTACTTTTCATGCTGGGCAGTGAGTTTCCCAGCTGCAATACCTCAATGTTATTGATTCGACTGAAACACGATGCAAGTCATCATGATTGCTCGGTTACATGCCATGTATCATCAGAGATCCAGAATCATGCTCATCTCCCTAATTATTTTTTTCCTGGTTGTTAATATCGCTGGTGTAGGACTGACGATAATAGGATTGCTCTCGATTGTACCGAGTAAGCTTAACTTGTTGACTTGAAGAACACAGCTCATTAGACAAACACCAGACATTGATATTAATAACTTTGGTGTTGATATTGCATATAGATGCAATTCTGGATTTAAGGGAGATGCTGAGCTTCTGACTGCACTTTATTGGACGCCCTACACTTTTTGGGAGTTCGTTGCACTGTATCTGTCAGTCCGGATTGCTGTGAAACATTTCCGTGACCTGCGACGACTCGGCCCATTGACAGGATCAACCATTGGCGGGGACTGTTTCAGAGTGCTGATAAAATCTCACGTGCTTTATTTTGCAAGGTGAGCTTGTAATGTGAATGTGCTTATGATTTTCTGCTCAAGTTCCGTTCGCGTCAGCTTTTTTGGTGCCTCTTGCCTCCAGTTTGTTGCTCTCCCTGTGGATCTCGAGGTGTGCCCACCTGTTGCTGACATCTGCGTGTGACCATTGTTCATCGTTTCTGTAGAATTCAGATTCTGTGGGAGCCCTGATAATGTGTGGTGCTCTTCAAATTTTCTTCGTCATACAGATGTTTGTGCTGGGACCACGCCTCATCCTTAGCGTTCGAGAATTTCACGCCAAACTCGTGGCTGGATCCGACGCAGAAATCAGCATGAGTTCGATTGTCTTCCAGGAGCGTGTACATGTAGAAACTAGCAGTACTGTGTAGGGAAATTGTTGCGGAGTGTTCTGCATGGAGGAGACATTTTGTCGAGGATCCGTCGTGGTATTTATTATAGTTCTTGTGTTTCGGTGTATATTTAAGGCCAGGTTTATGTACACATTTCTTGTTGTATTACTACTGGAAGTCAGCGAACGGCGCACCCACAATTTGCACCAAGCGTCAAGCTGGAAAGGCACGGTAAGAAGATGAGATGTACTGAGTGCCAGAGAGCAGAGAAATTGAGAATGGGAGCTTCAGTTTGTAAGGCCTCGAGTATAGCCGTCAAACCGTAAAAAACATGTGCCTGAGCAAAGCAAAAGCAGACACGAGATTGAGTCGAGAGATTCTAGACGGGTAATAATGCGTCATATCAGCGAGAATACCTGACCACATTTATCATTCATCTAGGCGGGACATGTGGGATGCAATGCGGAAGTTCCGTGAACCAGGAAAGTAAAGGGAGCGTGTGTGCTTAGATGGCTGATTACTCCAAGGATTTCACGATCATCAAGTCCATTCGAGATCTATCGTCTATCTGAGCACAACGAAATAAAGGAGAAGTGACCGTGATGAGTGAAGCTCAGATGACTAACACAGCGGCTCTGGTTCGCAGGACACAACTACAGTGACGACTGTCATTTAGACGACTCGGGCGAGTGGCGAAAATGATGTTTGCGAAAATGAGTAAAGTGTGAGGGGAATAACGAGTAAGTGGAGGCCCAGATGGGACAGATCTGACAGAGAGTCTGCTTCAGTGTACACGACCATATTTCAAATTGGGCTGTCCGCACAGTGATGAGGTGCAAGGTGCTGGGTCGCGAGGAGTCAGCATATCCTAGTAGATGAGGGAAGTTCAAGGAAGCTGCCTACCTTGTGTTGATGGTCTCGAGGCATGTGTGAATGATTTGATGAATATAAAGCCTCCACGGGTACATCGTCAACACGTCAACGTTCCAACGTTCACATCCAGAACGGTCCCTATAGCACCAGTGCTTACTATCCAAATATCAAGATCATGATACCACTCATCAGAATTAACAATCCTCTCTTTGTACCAACACAGCCTGGATCAGATAGTGTACATTTCATTAGTTGTCATATAGCTATCCCAAAATCCGACCTCACCTTCGGGACCCGATTTAGCTTTTGCAACATCCACAGCAGTTAAGTAACGTCGCCCGCGTTCTCGTCTCATGCTGCCGAAGTCCGAACCGGACCATGCGTTCGGTCCGGGGTTCGGCATAATGTAAGAACCGAACCTATTATTAGGTTCATCAGTAAATTCATACATTCCTTAATCTCACTTGCTTCGCAAATTAAAACTTATTCCTGGATAATTCTAATGAGAAACCCCCTTACGAGTCATCAGAGAACAGATGAGTCCTTGATATTGTAGCCGTGGGAAGTATAGCACGGTCTAATTCTGCTCTCACCAAATATTATCTTTTATACTGTGGGCAAATTGAGTTGTACATACATACACATGAATGCCTGCAAATCCGGCTTGACATAAACAGCCCATGACAATGCTGTGACATCCCTCCTTTGTAACCGGTTAGGAGTGCTATTATACCTATTCCAACTATTTTGTGCATTCTCATTTTTCAAAAATTGTGTCTTGCATTATATTACTATGTAAGGCTTTCTTGTGGAAAGCGACACAAGCATTGATCATCAGATCTTGATTACCATGAAAGTTTGTGACAATCTTGTGACATTGCACCGTCGCAGTCTAATAGGTATTGTAGGGTAAAGTATGTCTCTTTGTTGAGTGTTTTCGTGCACCATTCTTTGGGTTTAAGAATATGACACCATTCATGACTTTTTAGTAGAATACGTCTTTCGCAGTGATCCACTAAACTTATCGAGAGTGCCAACTGAAACATGACTTCTAATCAGTCTCATGTCTATCCTGCCGCTCGCGTATTTGTCATAGTAGTCAGAGACCTCCGTCCGCATTTCTGGATGGATAGTCAGTGAACGAAATGAGTATGAGGAATATACCAATTCCAGCCTTGCTTCGGAATTTTGTAAGATCTAGTGCCACATATGTTCCATGAATACCTCATTTGCCACCCGTGCCTTGGGCATCCAAACGGCACACAGAAGATGGGCCCAGTCACCGAATATTGTTTGCTTGAACGCTCTCCCCTCGTTAGGGAAAAGTACGGATGACTGAAGGTCCGTTAATGCAAGATGCATGCCCTTTCAAAAGCGTCAATAGTGTCGCATGTCGCGGTCTTGTAGTTAACTCGAACTTCCCTGACCATGACTTCGCTACTTACTAGTACTATCCTGATCATCTGCCCAGAGCATACTAGCCACTCGAGGCTGGAATGCAGTTCCCATGTCTTGACCTGACACCGACACTCAAGAACAAGCACGACCTGTGCAAAAACAAATTAATTCCATGAAAGTACTCTGCCACATCACTTTCTGGCACGAATTGACGATGATGACACCGGCATTTTGCCAGTCTCAAGGTCACTGTCACCTACTCCTGATGCAATGGACATCGAAGAATATCTCCACAAAGGGAAGTTATCGCCGTCGGGATCAAGATCGACAGGACAAACTGAACGTGGGCTTGCAATACTCGCAATACTCGGTTGGTCAGAGGGTCAGTGGCTGTTGGGACTATTGACATGCATTCTCACCCTGTCGCAAGGAAAAGTCGAATTTAGTGCTCCACTTAAAAAGAAAGATCGTCTAACACATCCTCATCCTCATCCCCCCCTCCGTCATCCTCACTCCCATCTTCTTCTTCTTCCAGCTCTTCATCACCAGATTCATCATCGCCATCTTCCTCTTCGATATCCCATTGCTCGTGGTCCTCACCATTGCGGACATCTTCATCCATAACATCCATGGCATCAGTTGGTGCTACTATGTCTCTAATTATCCTCCGCAGCGTTACCGGATGCCCAACACCAAAGTGAGTGTATCGCATGAACATATCCCGGTCAACGAATCTAACTCAAAAGGTCGAAAACTGATCATAGGAAGGGACATTATCCAAACTCATATTCCAACATAGTGCTCTTCCCAGTCATCTTCCTCCCCCCCAGGACATGCCAGAGATTGTCCATAGCGAAGCGAGCTGGTACCACGTTCCGAGGCGAATGCAGGAATCAAGTGGACCCCTCGAACCACCTGTCCTGGATCAAGAAACCCAAACACGTCAGCATCTGATTCATCTACGAATGCAAGCTTCGGAAGACGCGCATTTTTGATGCCAGATTTATGGTTGCACAATGGAGCCAGCCACCTAACCCACAGAACCTCGAGGTGTTGCTTCACTGGTCGACTTCCGTCGTTGACCCAAGTTTCCATATGGTAAATACCCAATACACGGGCATACCAGTATGGATGGGTAGGTATCGTTTCTCCTGAAACGACCATAATATCGGCGTGTGCTCTAGGATTGTAGTGTTGTGCTCGCGCCTGAGGTCGTATGTAGTGTAATATACCTGCATGGTCTGAACGGAGTAAATGATATTGTTAGGGATGATTACCGAGTTATGCTCCTCGTCCGTGAATGTATGGTCGCAATGGCTACTATCTAGCTTCTGCAGCCGGTAAAGAATATGATCCTTCAGTTTCGGCAAAAATTCTATGAACCATTGTGAAAAAAGTGAGGCATCCCCGTTGCAATATCGTCTACCTTTATGGCCGGATCACCATTGTGTTCTTGAAGGAACTGAATATATTGACTGGGTTACTCTTATGAGTTGTGATATGATGATGCAATCCAGAGGACGCCGAAGGGGGAGCATCGGCAGGTGATTGATTATCGGAGGACGGTGTACTTTCTGCTTCTGCGACCCGCCGAAGTACGTGGCGCCTGCGCTCGTGCTTTGCCAATTGCGCTGGAGTATCCGACTTACTTGTGAGTGGATAGAATGCCTTGAGTGCCCTGTGCGCAAGTTCCCCCTGGCCAAAATCAACTTCCGTAGACAGTGAGTAAACAACATATACATACCATTTGAGTAGTGAATGAATCTGTGGTCCTGAAGAGTCGTATTGTTCGCACATAATCGGCCATCGCATGAAACTTGTACGTATTCAGATTGAATTTCTTTGCCTTCGGTCCACTTGACTCCGGAGAGGTCGCGGCAGTATGGGTCTCAGACTGTCGAGTGAACCTTCGTTGATGGGCAGCTGTCCTTTTGGTAACTCCGTAGTATTGAATGTATTGCAGGTGTCGTGTCGAAATTCCGCAACTTCTGAGAGAGTTTCTTGAAAGTTTCTTCCAGAGAACTCACTGTAGACTCCGAGTGCAACCTAAGCTTGGCAAGCGCATGCCACTGTGCGAACTGATACAGCAAAGTCTGCACTGCTGCATCATGGCCTGGGGGGAACAGTCCTTCAAAAACCGGTATGGCACACTAATGAAGGAGAATATGTCAGAGCCGAATTCAGGAAATCGAGTGATACAAAAACCTGTAATATGTCTTCAAAGTCCCGCACTGCTAATTTTTTCATCTCAGAAGTATTGTTCGCGAACTTTCGAATCACACCATTGCCAAAGGTTGGCACCTGGCGAAATCTAGGGCGAGATTGAATTATTAGTGCTAGGTAATAGAACTCCGTACGAAATCTGCGTACCTGTAGTCGAGAGTAGCAACTAACCGACTACCTCCAGGAAGCGCATATAGGAGCCTGACAAGATGGGTAAATAATACCTTCCAGGTACCCAATTCGATTTCATACATGAAATCGACAACAAGCATACAGAATGGGTTGAGGCCGAACGGTCCAAGTTTCTGAACGAATTGATTCTGTGGGTAGCCAGTTTGAGCTGATCGCAAATTGGAAGGAGTCATTCGTGCCTACCAAAGTGGGTACCCATGAACCTTCTCCAAGAGCGTCTTCGACCTTCGAACCATTTACAGTATTTCCCCTCTGATAAATATACTCGCGAGCCTTGACAACATTTGCCATAGCATACATACGGAGATTGATGATGCGATCTTTCATGTCCTGGACGAGACCAGTGCAACTAAATAAGTTTTTCCGAGTGAGACAGCGAGGACAAGCGCATGAACCCATGTCCTTGATAGTCGCAATTAAAACCCTGAAATTTTGTGAGGATCCGATTTTAACAAAGGCAAAGCAGAAATATACTTCTCGGGATAATCAGCAGAATATGTAAAGATACGAGGAAATACTCTTCGCAGCACTCCATCGGCACATTTCAAGACAATCCCGTGGCGATATGCATGAACAAAGTCCTCATCGAGTAAAATGTCCCAACATGCCTGGAACAACTCTCTACGACAGTGAGTATGAAGCGACGCTATACCTGTTTTGGATACGCGAGATAGGCCGCTCAGAACGTCTTTAATACAGTCTGGAAGCTGGAAAGGCAGTTGATATCAATGCCAGTCGGCAGGCATCATACAGGGACTCACAGAAGGCAGGAATCCCACTAGGTGGCATGCCCCCGATTGAGGTAATGTTCGGACATACTTCGTCAGGTTTCCGAAATAGAGATAAAGCGGCCAAGCTTTTGCCATTCCAAAATTTGCCAGGTGAGTGGCATCGGAAAAGAACATAAGACCTGCTACAACCTGTTCCAAGGAACAACCAGTTCCTTCGGCAACTTCTGAAGCTCGTCCTGAGCCTCGAGCCATACATCAGAGGTGTAAAGCTCATCGAATATTCGTTCTTGATGGTCATCTAAAGCATCCTTCCATAGACGTTTGAAGGGTAATAGGTGGAATGCGCTTGCTTGCCATCCGTGAATGCTGCGCGAATCACTTCGACGAGAGGACGATAATGAAAACTAGGGATAATATGGAACAGGGCTTTCTTTGTTTGACCTCTTCGGAATGTTTATAGTGACAGTGGTCTCGACCCAATCATCTGGGAAAGTGATTCTATCCCCGCCCTCATCCTTGTCTAATTTTCGCAGACTTTTCTCACCGAAAATCCCTCAAGATCCTTAACATCGAATTCATCAGCTTGCAAGACGTCTTTGACGAGGCGTTGGATCTCAGCTTCTGATTTCAGGTGGCTACCTGAATTCATCCAGGACATGAGCCGATAAACGGTCATATTGGAAAAGGGGTATGGTGGCGAAAGACGTTTGGCAGGGAATCCGTTCCTTGAATAGTTGTTGGACATGACTGTGCAAGTAACGAGGACTGTATAAACTTATTCGGCTCGAAGGAAGGACGACAAGGATATAAACGGCAGAGTCCACATGAGTTGAAAACAGTCTGGAGAGAATCTCTTAGTGTTAAAAGGACTCGCTGGATCCTGGTTCGAGCTGGGATTAATGGAATGTCAACAATATTATTGGAGTCGTTAAGATCCTCGGCTGGATGGTGGATTTCATCCAAAGGCCTAGGAATCCGTCTCCTGGGTAGCGTGGTTCCTGCTGAAGCCGAGTGGTTAGTAGATATTGAACGCAGGAGCTAGACAGTACGAACTTAAGTTATCGCACTTGGAACCATTTCCAAAATTGGTGTCCTCTAACTCGAAATCCATGAAACTTTGTCTCGTTCCGAGTTTGCATCAAGGGGATCATGCGACTCAGAAGCCCCAAGACTGGGGGTATTGAAAGACACGCGAGTCGCGGAGGGTTTGCAGGGAGCAATTGGTCTTAGATGCGCTATTGCATCCCTGTGTCTTGCTGGTATTATTCTCTGTTAACACGAATTACCTGTGTTGAGTGCGCCTGTACTAGTAGTGAGCGACCATGAACTTGAATCACTCACTTGAGATGTGTTCACTGTGACTGACGGACTTGAGACTGCATTCGCCAATGTTGCATGTCTCGCTCGTTGTAGTCTCTTCTGACTTGCAAGGACGCTGGACTTCTTAAAAAAGCAGCAACTTGCGCGATGCCTGTTGAGTCCTCGAGTGTCCGTTGCCCTATCCCACGAGCAACCATGTGTGCCACAAGATACCATTGAGAGAAATAACAGCAGGATCCAGAAAGTTCCTAACAGCCGCATGATTTACAGTGTAGAGTTGGCCATCACGGATGTATGACCATCAAAATGCGTACTACGCAGTTCAACGACAAGGCTCATGTGACTATAACGTACCCGACCAAGATAATTATGGCTCAGCGGTAAACATAACCTCATTGTTGACAGCCAGGCAAGTGCAACTATAGCAATAATATCAAACATAAAAGATGCACTAAGAATACACAAGGATCAGATCGATCATGTGTTATTTGAAATGTATGACTACTTGGTGATGTCATCTGGATCCGAGTCTTACGCTGAGCCGGGCAGAATCAGTCAGCACTAGTGTGCAGGTTGTAATACTTCAAGTCGGTGACATGCACAAAACGTGTTTGTACATGAACATGGCAAATATTGAGCTTGTAATACCCTTCATAATAAGCCTATGGTTATGCCTAGAATTTCTTTGTAGCACTCATAATTTTTGAGTATTTCGGGCTCAAAATGAGTGCAACACTACTTAACATTCAAAAATAATATATACTTCTGAAAGATTGGTTTCAAACTCACAATTCCACTTAGTCAGCAATTTCTCACACCTCCTATAATTT